>BDUI01006277.1:67885-82061 GCA_002335545.1 Apodemus speciosus
ACTCTGTAGACAAACCAAGCTGACTTCAAATTCACAGAGTTCTGCCTGCTTCTGAATGCTGGGGTTAAAGGCATGTGCCACAAGTATCAAATATATGATTTACAAATATTTCCTTCCACTCTCTAGGCTTCCTTTTAAAACATTTTAAAGCAAGGTCTCACRTGTAACCCTACCTGGTTTCYAGCTCRGAATCCACWACCCCTGGCTTCTCAATGCTGGAATTACAGACATGAGCTTTGACCCTTAGCAAGGCACATTTGCTTTAAGAATGTTTTGTTCTTGAAGTCCAATCATTAGCCTATTTTCCTATCTATTCTTTTGGTGTTACATATAAAAAGAATCATTGTCCAATCCAATGTCAYAATTCTGTTTCTTTATATTTACTTCTAAACTATTTTGTAATTTTAGCCCTTACATACATGCCTTGATTGAGTTTTCATAGCGTGTGTTAGATAAGGATATAACTTTATTTTCCCCCCTACATGGACGTCGGAGTTTCTAAGACCTATCAGTTGAAGGCACTAACCTTTCCCACAATGAATGGTCTTCAGTCCTCCTCAAGGATGACTTACTATGTGCATGGGGGATTATTTCTGGGGTCTCTGTACCAGCCATTGATCCATATGTCTGTGTTTAATCTATTAGTCTACAACCTCACTGCTTTCTGGGTTCTGAAATAAGCAAGCATAAGGCTCCAGCTTTGCTCTTACTTTTGAATATTTGGATTCCTTTGTGGCTTTCTATGAATTTTAGAATGGATTTTCTGTGTTGGCAGAAAGTATGATTGAGCGTTTGATAGGAGCTGTATGGAGTTTTATGATTGCTTTGAGTAGTTTTGACATCTTATCTGTGAATGTGAAATGTGTTTCTTCTTATTATGCCTTTTCATTTGGAAATACTTTGTAGTTTCTCTTGTGCAATTTTTTTTAACCTCCTTGGTTAAATGACTTCCTACGCATTTCGTTCTTTTTGCTATTACTATCATAGATGGGACTGTTTTCATACTTTCCTTTCTGTATTGTGTGTGGTTAGTGTGTGGAAATGTAACCAGTGCAGGCCTGTAGCAGTAGCACAGCAGTTCAGCTCTTGCCTGCTATGTATAAAGTGAGGACTTTCCTCTCCCAACACCAAGAAGGCAAAGGAATGCACCTGAGTTTCAAGTGTTCTTTGTCTTCTGCTACTTTGCTAAACTCATGGATTAGTCCAGGTTTCCACGTGTGTGGAATTGTTCAGGGTTCCTACATGTCCCTGAAAACAGATGGCTTTACTTTATACTTCCCTACCTGGTGCCTTGAGTTTGTTTCGGCACACTTGCTCCGCCTAGAGCCCACAGAACCGTTTTGAATAGACACAGTAGAAGTAGGCTTCCTTGACTTGATCCRGATCTCAGAGGGAAGCCTTCCTCTTTCACCACTGAGTGTGTGATGTTCACTGTGGGCTTTTTGTGTAAGGCTTTTTATTATACCAAGGTGGCTTCTTTATTTTAATAATATAGTATTTAAATTAATTCTTTAAAAGTTTTTATACATGCATATAATGCATTTTGATCAGATTTATCCCCATTCCTCCTCGTAATCCTTTCCAGTTTATTTTAAGGTTTTTAAATTCCATTAATGACCTTGAGAAAGTTTGCCTGCATTACTCAAATATAACCTTTTCCTCTCTTCCTTTCTACTTCTCTCTCTTTCTTTCTCTTCTTCCTTCTCCTCTTTGTCACCATGCCCTCTTCCTCCTCCTCAGCTCTGTCGGTCCTGGAATTTACTATGTAGATCAGGCTGGCCTTGAATTTATAGAGATCTGCCTGCTTCTGCTTTCCAAGTGCTGGGATTAAAGATGTGCCCAGTTAAAAATGTTTAAATTGGAATACCTGATTGTAGGCTTCGTTATAACATTTTAAACAAAATTTATTTCTGTTGATTTCCCATTCCACAGTCTCCCCTGATCCCTTCAGCCTCCCTGGATTGACATCCCCAGGAGCCTCCTGCCTGCTTTTGTGTCACACATTTTCTGTTGCACACTCTCCTCAAGTCCTCGTTTTCCTCTTGCATGTTCTCCTTACTAGCTCATAGCCCATACTGCACTCACGCCCCTGACACACACATAATAGCATTATAGGCTAGGACCTGCATAGAGCGAACATGTGGAGGATTTTTTTTTGTCTTTTCAAATAATTAATATATGACTTTCCAGATCCACCCATTTTATTGAAATCTATAATTTTATTTTTTTACAGCTGAATAAAATTATATTGTGTGTATACATATATACATACATATATTACATTTTCATTATCTATTCATTTGTTGATATACATTTAGATTGATTTCATTTCCTCTTCTATTATGAATAGTGCAGCAACAAACATGGATGTGTGTGTATTTGTATGGTTGGATAGACTCATTTTAGTCTATGCCCAGGAGTAGTTTAGCTGGGTCNCTGCCACCTGTGTTTAGCTCCAAATTTTATAACATATACATCACACACACACACATACACACACACACACACGCACACGCACACGCACACGCACACGCACACGCACATACACACACACAACTGAGGCAGACCTCCTATTGACATTTAAAGGCAAAGGCAAACTTCGACAAAGGAAAACAGAGTCGACTGCTCCATCTTCTTCCTAATGCAGGTTTGGTCATGATCCTGCACCTGTTCTGTTCACTTCCTCAAGTGCAGAGGATGTACAGAGAGCTGAAAGTCCCAGCAAGGATGAGCCACGACTCCTGAGTGACTGTGGCGCCTATCAAACCAAAAGCTGCTCTCATAGTTGTTATGATCTTCATAATAACCATAATMATGATGTGACTACACCCACACCTTTCCTTTATGATCCTCTTCCCTCTCCCCAAGAAGTGGGTGGAACCAGGGGTCCTGATCCTTTACTAAATTGAAGCCAGGTCTTGATTACCTCTGAGTCCTGGGAGGCATGTGGGAAAGGCTGTGGTTCTGCCAACGCTCCTAAAGCACGTCCCTTCATTTGTCAATGCATGCTCCTGAGTGCCTTGCTCATGCTGTGGATGGCTAGGGAGGCAGGGGTCAAMGCTATGATCGGGGTCTCAGGGACCATACGATGTCCTGAAGACCTGAGATTGCCACACATGAATCAAAAAATACCATGTTAGAGTACAGTGTAGTGACGGGGGAAGGCTGTGAATCTAGAGCCAACAGAACAGCTGGATCTTGTCCCTCAATTCTCTGCTTTTTTTTTTCATTCATAGCATGGGGATGAAAACTCCCTCAGCATGGCACTTGGAGGACTCATTGTTATGCAACCCCCCCTTTTCCATGATGGATGCGTTCCCAAGGCTGGAATTACAATATAGTACCAAGCCCAAATGCACACTACTGTTTTCCCTATACATACACAATGCAATCCCTTCTCCATCTTAACTAAGCACTTCTTCTCATGCACTGTGCCTGAAACCCCAGCAGTCCAAGGTGTGAWAGAAGGCTAGCATGCATCCCTTCTTCCTCCCTCACGACTTCACAGATCGAGCATTTTTTTTTCTTACTGTAAATCTTAACAACCTCAGCATACGATTTTTTTTCCTTTCCTTGTGGAGAATGTTCACCTTTATGGCAATTTATAGCATCTCTTCTGCACTAGGCCGTTGCCGGCTTTACAGTCCTTGTGCTCTGCACTGATTACCAAGTGAAATAAGGACCATCTGAGCAAAACCACAGGGGCACCAATACCCTAATGGCCAATGCGATGCCCTTAGGGTGGACAACATATACCAAGTGGCAACTTGGACAAAGGAATGAGTGACATGACAAAGTGAGACTCTCTCATGACACACAGAATGATAGGAGATGTAAAACTTGTCAAGTGTGCACTTCCAGAATGTTCCATCTAATATTTGCAGCTAGGCGTTGATTGCAATAGCGTCCTGCTGCTTGCCTCTTCTTCAGCTCTCACATCCCTCTCCACTTCTTTCCCACACCTGCCCCTYGCTGGAAGCCAGCGTGCCACCTGCCAAGCCTGCCTGACCCTTGGGTAGCTCTGCAGGCTCTTCATTTAGATCACAGCCTGAGGTAAAGAACAGATCTCTGCAATTCTGTTCAGATCTCATCTCATAATGCTGAGCCTCCAGTAACAGATGTAACCCATTAGCACAGGATGGTGGGGTTTGTTTTGTTTTTGTTTTTTAACTACTGTTACTTAATCTGTTTGTTTCTTAGTTTGGACATGATCTTAATGAGACTTGGCAATTATCGAGAGTAATGGAGACTATTGCAGAGTTCTATGAGCTACTACTAAAATAATGTCATTGACAAGTTTGTAATGTCAATGCCCCAGTACAATGTGAATGACCCCATTTGCTGCCATCCCTTGAAGGCACATGCCTCCTTTCATGCCGTGTGGAGAAGCCACTGGCCACCCCTTCTCTTCCTCCCCCTAGTCTGTAGGGACTCACAGAGGCCATATTCATTGTGTGGCAGAAGGTAGGAAGACAGTGTCACATGAAGTCCTCTGCTCCATGTGGAGAAGGGCAAGACCTAAGACATGCAATAATTTTCTTCACAGACCTGAAGGTCACGGAGGACCCTGATGCAGAGGGCAGGGCACACTGAAGGACAGTTACCACAGGCACACTTTTCCTCAAAGAGGAGAGAGATCTTGAATACTTAGAGCTATCTCATCAAGAAACAGGCTGTTTCAAAAGGGAAGATGCTCACAGAAATGACTCAATTGGGCTCATAGAGAAAACCCTGTTGACAGAGCCAGGTGGAAACATGTGTGCTAATGTTCACAGACTCTGTGGTTACCAAATGTGTAAGCATGTGTGCTGGCTGGAGGAGAAGGACATGAGGAGTTCAACCTGAAGGAAGAGACCTCAGACAGGCACCCAGAGATCAATAGAATTGAACTTAACTTCAAATGGGCAGATTGGATGACTCTTGGCTGGGATACTTCAAGTCACAGTTTCCACTTGCCATGGCCCAGTCCTGCCACCCTTGCCTCCTGTTCCTGCCTTTCCAGAAAAATGCTTAGACTTGCTCACCAGCATATGGAAAACCATTGTCAAGATCTCAGGCATCTCCTAAGGCTCGCCGCCAGCAGCTCTGGTCACTAAAGTTCATGTTCACACACCGAGGAGTAAAATGAGCTGGGGAAAGCATGAGTTCTGAGGTAGGGAGGAGTTGCTTGTGGCTTCACTTAGCTGGGATCACCTTAATCATCTAGATTTCACCACCCTGTGTTGAGAGTAGGTAGATTGAGATGCAGGAAAAGGAAAAGGGGAAAAAACCGATGCTCATGAAAACAAGCTACTTCTGGGTCAATTATTGTATCCAGACGCAGCTGAGCCCGGTATAGATCAAACCCAACCCTGCCCTACAGCTTTGAAGGTGGCCGATTCATCTGAGCCCCTTGATAGAATGGGGCATGCAGCAAGTTACTTCTCCACATTCCAGATTCACTTACCTGCGACCAAGAAAGGAAATGCTTATCTCGTAAGGTTGCCATGATGGCGAACCGAAACAGAAATAACGTGTCTGTCTAATGAGAGAAGACGAAGGCAGTGTCTCCCACAGGGCAGGTACTCAGCACACGACCATCTATCCTTTTCCCTTCCTCATCCAGCCAGATAGACAGCAGTGGAACAGACACACCACTAAGGTCTAGTAAGGTATCTGTCAGCTCCTCAAAGTTGTGCCCAGCTAGGCCAATTTTCAGGCCTGAGGGAACTGCTTCAGTTTCAAGGGTGGAAGAGACCGACAGACAGTGAGTGACTGCTACCAATACCTAGAGGCATATCTGACCAGCCTGTTAGGCCGAGTTGGGTAATAATGTCTCCAGACCAGTACCCCAACTTTGAGCTATCTTGGGTGATTTGCTGAGCCTTGATGATTGTCTGTATCACAGGTGTCATGACACCTGTTTCACGGAGAAGGCACATGGATTTGGTACAGACTGCTTAAGTCTCCTAGCACAATGCCTGCTGATGCCACAGGGCTTTACATTTACAGTCGACACCCCTCTCTTCTACCTGCTGCTCATTCTAGCCCTTGACTGGGCCCTCACCGAGAAGTCGGGTACCCTGAACGAGTGGCTGCCCCCTCCGTGTCTTTGGTACTAGGGCTGTTACTCACATTAAGCCCAGTAGCAGACCAGAGCAGGATGAGAAGGATGAAGGCAAAGAATGCTGAGAAACTGGCTGCGTTTGTTAGGAAGAAATTCTTGGTGGATTTAAATGGAATTAGTGTACCTTGTCTCATACCGCATGCCACGCTGGCCTATCTTTAGAAATTGTAACCCAAGGAAAGTTCTCGGGATGCAAGCATCTCTGCTCTCAAGGTTGGCTCTATAAATACCCTCCCACCCGGACTCAGCAGCTCTCTTCTGATCCAGAAATAGCCCCTCCTCTCTTCTCTGTGGCTCTCTCTGTTCCCAGACAGTGGCTCCCGAAAGCCACTCAGCAGCTCAGAGCCCCAAGCAAGCTAGATGTGAGGTCTCCTCCTCCACCCTCCTTCCTCCACCTCCGCACCCCCAAAGGCTGGGCTGTGCTTCTCCCGTTTGCTGTGGAGCTGGGAGCAAGGAGCACAAAAGCCACAGAGGGAAAATAAAAGCACTGACTGGTGAGCATGGTGGAGGAATGACAGGGGACAGGACAGAGGCCAGAGGACAGGGCGTGGTGGGAAGAGTAAGGCTCGGTTCGTTCTTCCAACAGCCATTTTCAGAGTTCCTGCTCTGAGCCAGCAGGAGGCCCAAGCACTGAGGGTGGTAGCAATGGTAGACACAGGCCCAGGGAGAGCTTGCAGGCTTGTAAGTTACAGGTGAGCAAACAGGTAAGCCTTGTTACTATTTGGGGGGAAAGAGCCTGAAGGCAAAGAGGACTGATTGTGTTCCCTCCGTGGTCCTGTATGCAGATGTCCTTACTTTGTGTTCCTGTCTGTCTGTGTAAAACAGGGCGTGAAGAGATTGTCTGCTGTGTGAATGGCGGTGCTCAAATGCTGAAGGGCTATGTAGTTAAGGCATCCTGAGGGAAGGTTAGCTGTAGTGGAGCTTTATATGTCCCCCTCCACACCACACACTTGTCACCACACACACACACACACACACACACACACACACACACACCACTGCCACTGCCAAACAACAACCACGCTATACATGTTACACATACATACATACATACTTGCACACGCCACACATATACCACAAATATAGACCCCATGCAAAACACATACCACTATACAATGAATGTCACACATACATATATATACCACAGTCACCATACCACAAACTACATGTATATAACATACACACCACACTGTACCACATACACACATACCACATACATACATCCCTTACCACATGCACACACTACACATACCATACCACATATACTACACACACACCACATAAATACACATGTACCATACATATATACACAACACAACACACAGAGAGTCAGTTCAGGAGCCAAAAGGCCCACAGGTTCCTTTCACTATATTCTAAGTGGTCTCTGCCCTGCTGTAAGCTTGCACTGAGGGAAGGAGTTTCTCAACCCCTGTGAGAATAGCCCCACACCCTCCCTTCTTATCAACCAATGGAAATAGGTAGTAGAAATGGAAATAAGGCCAGGAGAGGGGGAGAGGGAGAGGGGAGCAGGGATAAAGTGGGGATAAGGACAAATAAGGACTCAAGGGGGACAGAAAAGGAGTGAATTCTAGGTATGGTAGCACATGTGTAATGCCAGTTCTCAGAAAGTTAAGGCAGGAGGATTGCTTTGAGCTCAAGGCCAACTTTGGATACATAGTGAGTTATAGGGCAGTCAAGGTATCAAAGTGAAAACCTGTTTCAATTAAAAAAGAAAAAAGAAAAAGAAATTAAGAAATAAAAAAGGAGACAGCAAAAAAATCAAAACAAAAACAAAAACAAAAAACCCACCCTTCAATCACCCTCTTCTGCTCCAGGAGCTCAGCCCTCGTTCTACTCACCCTGACGGGACCCCACCCTTCTACATACATACACATACCCCAGCTCCTATGCACCATATGCCAGAACTAAGCTCCACGCTACAGATGTGAAAACCACGACATGGGTCACCGCTTGCATTCCCCAGCCACACTCTGAAAGAGCTGCAGCTGCCGGTCCAGCTGTGCAACCTCAGCAAGTCCCAGCCCCTCCCTGTGCCTCAGCCTAATGCTGAGTCATATGTTCCAGAGCCGTAACTCAAAGATGGTGAGCAGTCATTGTAGAACGGGTGTGAAGATGTGGGTGTTGTGCAGAGCCATGGCCAAGGAAACCATGGTTCTCTGGGAAGGGCCAGCTCATGACTGACCAGAGGGCTATCCCTGGGATCCTAACACAGATGGGGACTATGGCCCTTGTGCATATCCCTGGGACAGTCCCTGGGTCTCTCTCGTCTGACCCTTGTAATCTTGGGGAGCTCTGTGGGTTGGCATCAGCAGCCCCCACCTGCTGTTTGGTGGAGAGGCCTGGCTCTCCAGCCCAGTGTCAGGTTGAAGAAATCACAGGCTTGTTCCTAAACTTCTGCAGGCTGAGTTAAATAGTCAGTGAGACTGCAGGGTTAAAAGCCAAGAAAGCAATTTAGAAAAAAAAAAAAAAAAAACCAACCGCAACTCATTTTGTAATATTTCCTATTTACATTGAAGAAATGTCAATTCTTGGCTTTAAGCCTCACAGGAGACCAAGGATTTAAAGATACTTAGGAGACAGATATAAATCTTTGATAAGACAATAACCGCAAAGAGAGACACGCTGCAAATGTTAAGCTGGTTAGATTTGGTCACAGCTCTTTCCTTTCTTCCTGACTTGACTTATAAGCATCTGGATGCTCCGCTTGCTGCTAGAAAGAGAAGTGTCCTATCTCATCTTCCAGGGTGGCTCCTGCCCATGACACAGGCACCGTGTGCACATGCCTGTTTACACAGCAGGAAGGAGAATCAGAAATGTGCCAAATGTCCTTTTGTTTGTACTCAGGTCCCCAACTGTTCCCAGGGCCACTGGTAGTCATTTAGCAATCTACAAGCCCCTGTTAGGAAGATCTGGTAAACATTAGGTTATATTGCCTGCCTAGAGACCCCAGTAGACCTTAGAGGTTATAACTAAGAGTCTGGGCTGGAAATGGGCATCAGGATAAGAGAATAAGAGATAGAGCCAAGGTGACAGAACTACGGTGCTCTGTCTGTTTCTTGAATGCTGTTAGACCTCGGGTTTGATAAAGGTCAGAAAGCCACAATGAAGCAAAGCATGGTTCTGGGCCAGCTTGAACAAAAGAAAGGGATTGGATAAGAAAACAGAGGTGATAACACAGGCAAACAAAACAAAACAAAACAAACAAACAACAACAACCGTGTATAGGCAGAAAGGCCTACTGGTCTACCTCACAAGAGTCTACAGACTTAAGTGGTGTCAGAGATGCCTGGTATCAATGGTCAGAATCATGAAGTCCAAGCAGTTTCCTAATGATCAATAAAAGCTGAGATTGAAGTACAGCCTAAAAGGAAAAACAACTGAACAGTTAAGGTATTTGTCTGCAGCAGTGGTAGATACTTTTCTCCTTACTGTGACAAAATTCATGATGAAAGCAACATAAGGAGGAAAGGACATCTTTTGGCTCACAGTTTGCTGGTATAGTCCATTGCAACAGGGAAGGTGTGGCAACAGATGATGATCATTTTTCCACTCACACAGAAAGCAGAGAGCAATGAATGTCGATGCTCAACTCACTTTCTTATTTAAAAATATTTTTTATTTTATGTATAAGAATGTTTTGCACGCATGTATGTATGTATACCACACATACGTCTGGTGCCCTCAAAGGCTAGAAAAGCATGTCAGATCCTCTGACGCTGGAGTTGTGGGTTGTTGTAAGCCACCACATTGGGAACCAAAGTTGGGTCTTCTGCAAGAGCAGCAAATATTCTTAGCCACTGATCAATCTCTTCTGTCCCCACTTTCTCCTTTTTGTTCAGACCAATACACCAACCTATGGAATGGTGTCACCCACATTTTGGGTGGGTCTTTCCACCTCAATTAACCCAATATAAAAACTCTTGTAGACTTCAAAGTTTTTCTGCTAGATGATTCTATGTCCTGTCTAATTGGCAACTGATATTAGACATCACAGGAATGAACCACAAAAAAAAAAATTATAAATGTATTCTCTTCTGGAATTAGATGACATTTGTCATTAAGTGTGAAGGCAGATTCCTGAAGTGAGCTGTTTGATTTTGCTGCTCTCCAGGCCCCATTCTAGCCTGTGTTCCAGTGGAGCCCCTTCCTCGTGATCCATGGTGATCAGGCTCCACGGTGATTGCAGCCACATGAGCCTCCTTTTCCTGAAGCCTTTCCCAGTGTATCTGCAGGCTCTGAATGTTCATGTGCACTTACACGGGACTTTCCCTCTTAACCCTCTCTAACCTCCATTGTCAATGAATTGTAGTCTAGTTTTTGACCCAGCCACTGCCATGGGGGAGACACCCTTTATCTTTGAGGATGCCGTCTCCTCCCAAAAGTCTTTAGGAAGTGGTACCTTCTGCTATATCATCTTTCTTTCCCTTGTGTCAGGAAGAGTCAGGGGAACACTAGATGGCCTTCTCCCATCAATTCCTGGTAGGGAATCAAGAAGCCCTTCTATTATCTCACTCCTCTGAGAAATAAGTCTTGATGAGGCTTCTACACTATACCTTCTTATCAGCCCTAAATCTGCTTTCTTTGGGCATGATGCTAAAATGAGAAGGAAAGTCCAGAAAGGTCAAAATCAAAGGAGTCCATGTCTATAGGAAAGAAAGATCCCTGTGTCTGTCACTCATCTTCAGGGACCAAAGACCCACTAACAGTCTTGAAGCAAGCCCAGTTCCTCCAAACACAGGAGAGTGACCGATGAAGAGCACCAAGGTCAATGCCATGAAGTGTTCTTCAAGGAACAGGCGCCATGTTATGCAACTCAGCATGGAGAACCTACCTTACCAGGACCTAGTAGAGTGGCTTTGTGTCAGATGGTGGTAATGTAAACAGTAACACCAAGGTCAAGGCTTTCTGGAGGGTACAGTGGTGCATGCTTGTAACCCCAGCACATGAGAGACTGAAGCAGAAAGACTGCAAGTTCTGAGCCAGCCTGAGCAACACAATAAGACCCTGTCCCCCCCGCCCAAAAAATCAAAATTTTCTAACAGACTATGACAGGCTAGCTCTAAATAGAGCAAGCATTTCTAATAACTAGGGGAAAATATCAATCCCAGCTTATGGTGGAACTAAGACCCTTGCTACATCTCTGTTCCAGATGTTGAAATAATGGGCATCAAATCTCCTCAAAATCAAAGTTGAGAGTCAATGCCAGATGGGCCCCGTCTGCCTCTCTGGCTTTGCTGTCCCATCCCATGTTACCCACTTCTGTGCTGTACCTGCCCATTGCCCTAACCTTCCTTTAGTCTCAGACTCTGCACTGGGTACTGTGTTAAAGCTTGAAAAGGCTGGCTGGAAGAGTTCACGCCTTGACTTCAGTATCGCTCCGTCCTTTATGTAGCATTTTCTGAGAGAAAGACTGCTACAGGCTTTGGGTTGCCCTCAGTCACCGAGCATCTTCCTTTCTGAGTTAAAAAGCTGAGACTCAGGACAGAGAAGCGGTAAGCCAGGCACGGAACCATGAAGTAATACAGCCAAGTGACACTTCGGCCTCTGTAAGGCTCATGTCACTGCTCCCTCTCGCTCTTCAGCAAGGCCTTGGCAAAACTACCAGCTTCCCCATTTACTGGCTCACACAGCTGATGGTCTGCTACAGGCGTTCCTGTTGGGCTTGCCCTGGCTGTCCTGGCCGTGCCACTGCCACAAAGGAAGGGGACAGAAGCATGGTAGCCCTTGTTATTTGTCATTGAGGACCCCTCCTACTTACTGCCAGCCACCCTCTGGCTTTTAGCCCAGTAGGGAACTCATGATTCCAGGCTGGCAGATGTCCTGGATGGCTGTGCCCAGCTCTCCACCCGCCTGCACCTGCATCACTGTAGTTCAAATGCCCTCACATGGTAAGAATGATCTTCAAAAGGATGTAGTGAGTCACCTCATTGGCTCCTGTGAGGATGTAAGCACCATGCTCAGAAGTCCCCAGCTTCCCCACCTCACTGGCAAACCTGGGATTCCCTGACAGATGGGATGCAAGGCAACAGGCCCTCTGCCTGTTAGAAAATCCTTAGTGTTCCACCTTTTACTCCTCTCCTCAGGGTAACTCCAGCCTTGTCATCACCCTTGGGGTCCTTTCCCAGTGCCCCAACCATTTTGGAAACACTCCTTTGAAGACACCAGAGACTGGAATAAAGTCCAGCTTCAGACTCCATCTCTGCAGCCTGAATGGAGGAGACTCTAGCATTTCCAGGCTCATCAGACCAAGGGACATTTCCTCGGCTAGGATCTTGCCAAGTCCCTGCATGTCTAGCATTGGAATGGAACCTGGATGCTCACAGAGCTTCCTGAATGACCTAAAGAAACTGTGTGGACAGGGAAAACTGCTCTTGAAAGGCCAAGCACCCCTTCCATCTGCTAAAGATGGAGGGTGGATGCCCTGAGATGTCCCTGGATCTCCAGGCCAGTGGGATCAAGCTCTAAGAAGCATTGTATTCCAGAGATGGCAAGGGGCATGTTTACTGGTACCAGAAGTCAAGAGTAGGAAAGAGTACAGCCAGAGAGCAGCTTCTTCCCACAGTTGTGCCACTAAGTGCCAGAGGACACCTCCCCTCCCCTAGGTGCAGACGAGGGGCAGACAGGATCCTGACACTTCAGTTGCAACGGGGTGTTCTGAAAACTTCATAAAGTTTATGACTCACACACACTATTTCACCTACAATTTCAAGGCTGTTGCAAAAACCCTGTATCCTGAAGGCTGGCTACTTGGTCCCCTTTTTCCATGACCTTCCATGTTGTTTGGGCTGTGCAGTGCAGATGAGTGGTCCACATATCTCCTTCTGCTTCACTCAGTACCTGGTACATGACACTCCAAGGTCTCTGAGCCCAACCACATCTCATGGAATCTCCTTCTGACTGTTCCTGACTCTGAAGGGATGCAATGGGTGAGGGAGGCTTTGTGGCACTTGCTTCCTATCTTGATGGGAAAAAAAATCTGCTATTTTTGCTCCACTACAGAAGAAAAATAGAAGCATGACTTACATACCCAAGTTCTGTCGCTGCAGCCATGTACTTTGGCTAGTCTATTTTGTTTCTCACAATTACAAATATATTCCTTCCCCTAGAAATGTGCGTGGGACCAGCCCTCTCCACAGTATATTGAGTTGCTTGGGAGCAGTTGGAGCCTGCCCCCAGGAGACCCTGGATGACCAGCGTTCAAACAGGAGGGGACTCTGATCCATGATCCTTGGTAGTCTGGGGCTTATTAAGTTCTTCCTGTCTGTCAATTACCCAGATTACTGCTCCCTTGCTGCAAGCTCCAAGGCCAGCTTCCATTTGGCCAGAGAAAAATAATGATTGTCTGTTTATTAACTGGGAAAAAACCGCCCAGGCACAGTGTGTATTTGAGCCAAAATCTGGTACTAAGAAGCGCCCCCTGGTCCAGGCTCTCCTCTCTAGAATCGTGTACTAGTGGGTCTACCAGCTGCCAAAAGCCAGGGGGATAGTACAGTGGTTCTCAGCTTTTCTAATGCTGCGACCATTTAATACAGTTCCTCATATGGTGACCCCCCCAAATATAAAATGATCTCCTTGCAACTTCATAACTGTAATTTTGCTTCTTTTATGAATCATAATGTAAATATCCGGCATGCAGAATATCTGATATCCAGCCCATGTGAAAGGATCACGTGACCTCAAAGGGATCAAGACCCACAGGTTGAGAACCAATGATATAGGGGCTGCAGGAATCCCTAAGTCTAGATGTTCCAGGTGGCCGATAGCATGCGCATGATGACCTTAACTCATTCCTCAGCTGGTACCAGGGGGATGAGGGGATACTCCAGGCACAGGCTAATCTGATGTGACAAAGGGGACTGAGCAGATGATTCTCGGGCATCAGGAGGGTGTCCACCGGAAGCCAGCATCTGAACTCGAGTGCCACACTGACATAGGTTCAAATCCAAACTCTGCCACATAAAAGTTCTAAGTTCTTGGCAACATTCCTTGCACCTCGGCTGAGTCCTCTAAGAACTGGGAATGAGGATGCCTGGGTCATAGGACAGGCAC
>BDUI01006278.1:39085-63243 GCA_002335545.1 Apodemus speciosus
AGGGGCTCTTTCTCTTCTCTATTTCCAACATCTAGTTTCATCTGCAAGAGGAATAATCAGTAAATATTTGAGGGAACATAGGAGGGAAGGCAGCCTGGCCACGGTCCTTGTGAATACCAGCATAAGACAAATAGGTGATGATGAAGAGTCCCAGATCAGAAATCAAAATCCTTCAGAGTAGTCATGAAAGCAGAAGAAAACACAAAATGGAATTAATTTTAATTAATTAAATAATTTAAATTAATGTTTTCACTATTTCAGTTAATCTAAAATACCATTTCAACATGTAAGCCATATCAAAAATACAAATGAAACATTTAATCTTTTTGTTTGCTCTGAATGTACAATCATCATATTCATTCTTCCCTACTCCTGCCACAGTCATATAGCACTGATGGCCTACTGCAGAGCTCTAGAATTGTCTTGTAGCCCAGRGAAGTTCTCTTCCTCTCTTTATTGCCCAGTGCCTTAGTTCTAACCTTAAATATTATAAAGGAGACTTAGTAATTTAGATATMAGCCAGCAATGTAGAAGTTAGACAACAATATGGTTTTGCTACAGAGAGCCTATCAGACATGGCCACTCAGACACAATTTATAGTCAACTAAAAGTCTATTTCTGCTGCTTAGTTATTTGGGACCAAAGTGTTGCCCTGAGCATTTAGACCAAGGGGCTTTTAAATGCAAACCCCGCACCCTGTTATCTTGCTTAACAGCTGCAGGGATACATTTGTGCAAGCAAGTAGTTTGACAGAAGCAAAGATAAGTTAGCCGAGGTATCTTGACTCTGGTTCCTGGAATAAAGTTGGAAAAATTTTCACAGGAATCTCCATCAGGACATCAAATTCTTGTTAAGCCTGCAATTGTCTCAACAAAAATCTAAGATAGAAGAACCTCTGCACTGTCTTGCCCTGCCACAGTCTCACTGACTCCTATAAGGAGAACCCCAGTGTTGACTTTCAGTGTAGGGAGAAAGGATGAACTTTAGAGCTGATGCTGGGGAGCCAGCTGCAGATAAGATTAGGAAGTTTTTTTTTTCATGGGAAACTCTCTTATGGTGGGATAGTTAAAAAAGAAAGGGTAAGTTTTGTCTTCCAATAGTTCCACCCTGGCAGAGGAGAAAATGAACACTGTGAAATGTTAGTTATGTAATCTCTCACCAATATTGGCTGCTTTCAGGGGTACCTCATGCTCATCTGTAAAATGAAACCATTTTATGAAATGATTCAGGTCACTAGAGTGTGGCTTGGAGGATGATAGGGTTGCCTATGACTCCAGCAAGCCTTAATGTCCCCTATGCTAGATCTGGCTGCTCTTGAGGCTACTTCAAAGCTTGTTTGACAAAGCATCATGTATTTAGAAGGAGTTATTAGTAGAAGATAAATGGAAGCAACTGGTTTTAAGGGCAGAAAGACTTGAGTTCAAAATTCAACTTCTGTCCTTTCTTTCTAGTTGAATCGAGCTAGTTTTCAAATCTTTACAATTTGGCCCCCATATATGTTAAGAGGGATACACACTGTGTGTGTAATTCCAATGGCATCTAGTCTGGTCAGTGCATTGCAACTGTTCTTTTCTGTGTTCTCATTGTACAAGAGGTATCTCAGTGTGTCTTATCTGACACATTTACAACTATTATTGTAATATTAATATTATTATATTAATAATATTATATTAATATTATTGTATATATCAAACTTAGCTGATAAAACTAACTTTCTGAGAGTTTTTCTGAGAAGTCTAAGATCAAGATACCAGTGTGGCTAGGTTCTGGTGAGGGTTTGATTCCAGGTTATTGACAAATTATTTTTCTCATCTCCACAGAGTCAGAAGATAGCCTACAGACTACTTTTTTGCCCTCTTCATAGAGGGGTTCTAATCCTACTCTGGAGGACTCCACACTCATTACCTATTAACTTCTGTATCTGTAAGAGTTTGTTGCTGTCATGAAATGTCCAACATAAACCTCTTAAGGAATGAAAGATTGAATTTAATTCRTTCTACTAAGTGACTAAGTCTATTTGCTAGAAGAACATGATAGAGTAGAGTAACTTACCTGGAAGTGGCCAGGAGGCAAGTAAGAGAATGAATTGGTAGTAGACTCTTCTTTTTCTTCTCTTATTCATCTAGTCTCTCAGCCTATGGGATGGTGCTGCCTTTACTCAGGGAGTGACTTAAGTTAATTTTCTCTGAAAACACACTCAGAAACATACCTGGATGTTTTATTAATCTCCTAGGCATAGGTTCAATTTGATCAAGTTGAAAAATCAAGATTAACTATGTCTTGTCTAGTGGACATCCAAACACATTTTCTTAAATCATTAATTACTCCTGGCCTCCCAAAGACTCATGTCTATCCCATAATACAAATGCCTTCAGTTCATCTCCATGACCCTATTGACTTAACAATTCCACCATTGTTCAGAAGTCCAAGTTTAAAGACTTCTGAGATTCAAGGCAAGTTCTTAGCTCTCAACTCTTGTAATGTCAAGACAAAATTGATACATGACACAATGATAGAGTTCCCATAACGATCAGACCACGACCAACTCCCAAGTTGCTCTTTCCTTTCATCCCAGTGCATAGTAGTTGGTTTCTTTTTAAGGGTCCTAATGTCTCCAGCAGCCACACCATCCTTGATGCTAGCTTTATACATGATTCTTCTCCAGGAAAACTAAGATTTTAAATTTGGTTTTTGGTCATAATTCTCACTATAAATGTGGCTAAAAGCAGCTATGAACATCTATGTCACAGCCTGAATGCTGTGCTGCCTGAAAATATTCCATACCAAATTAATGATTCCATTGCTTTAAAATTCAGTTTCACTCAAAGTCTCAGTGTGTGAACAAAATGGAGAGAAGAACTTTTCCACAGTGGAACATGAATGGCTGGTATCCAGTTTCTGCCTGGGTCTTTGTTCCTGTCTGGAATCCCACAAGCACAGATTTTCCTTTTGTTTTATCAGCCTTCTAGTCGACAGAACCATCCCTTAACTTCTGCTCATACCCTTCTAGAGGTTTTCTAGTTTCTACCTCTGATATTTTCCAAATTCTGTCTACTCACTGGCTCCAAAAACATTTCAACCAGGTAGTCAGGCCCTGATCTTTGTGTCAATTCTGTCTTAGGATGAGACTTTCATTTCTATGACAAAATGTCTGAAGACAGCAATTTTAGGGAGGAAAGATTTCTTTTAAGGTAGAGGAGCATCTTACTTTACAAAGGCCAGAAAGCATGGAGGAAGAATCCCTGTACCCCACAGCTTTCTCCCTGTCCGCTTTAGTTCCACTGACCTCTTCCATCTTACAACATGGTTCTTCTCTTAGTCAGCTTTTCTTTCTGCTTACAGATCTCTAGAAATGAGCTGAGAGGGAACTTGTCACCTAGGAGCTTCTCAGCCCTCAACATTACATGTTTCCTAATAGCTCTTTGGGAGTAAGGCCTTAAGGAAATATGCACATTAGTCCTTTTGGTTGCYCCCATTACATACTTAAACCTGCTATGTGTGTATGTTTTTATCCATATATTTATTTATTTATTTAATTTTCATGTACCTCTAACAATAGAAGAAACTTGCTGAGAAAATAGCTCAGTGTTGCCCATGTAAGATTATATGAGTCTCCTAATGGAGCCGTAGTACAGTATCACAGACTGAGTAGAGTAAGAAACAAGCATATGAATAAAAAAATACATAACAAAGAAAATTCCCCACAGACATATCCATATCTTGGGCTGAGAAGCGCCTCTACTTTGATGATTAGACCAACTTCTAATGTGCCTGCCAGCCCATTTCTAGAGATTTATAAGTGGATTAAAAAGGTGACTGGGAGGAGAACCATCTCATTAATGGAGAAGGTCAGTGGAGCTAAATCGGACAGGGAGAGAGCTCAGGAGTACAGGAATTCTTGCTTCATGCTTTCTGTCCTTTGTAAGGTAAATGTTCCTCTACCTTAAAAGAAATCTTTCCTCCTTAAAGTTTCTGTCTTCAGGCATTTTGTCACGTAAATGAAAGTCTGACTCTAAGATAGAAAATTGGTATGAGGATCACAGTTGATTTAGTTGATTCAGAGRTGTTCAAGTTGATAMCCAAGATTAGCCATCACAATAAATATTTATTTTTTGCAGTTACTTAAAGCCTAGCAACAATGTATCTTTAAYTTCTGATTAAATTATATGTTCTTCCTAAGTTTCATAATGTTTTGTGTATTAGATATAGCTTAAATATATTGTTRAATATTTCCATATACTCCATATACTCTATAGATACATTTGTTGTTGTTCTTTTGAGACATGGTCTTACTATAGAGCCCTGACTGTCCTGGAACTTACTATATAGACTAAGCCTCCAACTAGATCTGTCTATTTCTGCCTCCCTYTGGCTGGAATTAYACCCAAAGTGAGGTTGAAGTTTGGTCAGATTGCCCATAGGACAAGGAGATCCTCACATATAACAACTGATGCTATGTAACCTTGCTTCTTAATTTAAAACTATTGGTTGAATAATGATACCTACAGCCTATAACTGGGCAGATGAATGATAGGTGGAGCTTTGGTTCCTGAGCCTGGGGGTCTGAGAGAGGACCATGGGAAAGTGAGAGGGAGAGAAGATGCTAAGAGGAGAAGATGCCATGGGGTAAGTAAATCGTGAAAACATAGCCAGGAGGGCTCGCCAACTGGAGCAAGAGCTGCCCAGCCAGAACATGGCAAGTTATAACTCAGGGTTACCAATAGGAAAATAGATAGTAATGGCTTAGAGGATTGATATCTGCTCAGCTCTAGTGTTTTAAAGGCATATCCACATATAATGAAAGCAAAACCAGCATATAAAATAAAATAAATCTTAATAAAAAAAATAGACCAAATATGTGGAGACTGCAAGTTTGTCACAGTTAGGGTTTCTATTGCTGCAATGAAACACCAGGACCAAAAAGCAAGTTCTGGAGAAAAGCGTCTGTTTGGCTGACACTTGCACTCTGTTGTTCATCATTGAACGAAGGTAGGGCAGGAACTCAAACAGGGCAGGAACCTAGAGGCAGGAACTGATGCAGAGACCATGGAGGAATGCTGCTTATTGTCTTGCTTCTAGTGGCTTGCTCAGCCTGCTTTCTTGTAGAATATAGGACTACCAGCCTAGAGATGGAACCACCTGAACTGGACTTGGTCCTCCCCTGTTAACCGCTAATTAAGAAAATGCCTTACAACTGGATCTTTTGGATGCATCTTCTCTATCGAGGTTCCCTCCTTTCAGATAACTCTAATTTGTATGTCAAGTTGAGACTAGCCAGCACAAATTTAAAGGACAAAAGTTTTTAATTTCCTTGCTGTTCACAAGGCTATGAAGGGGGAGCATTTCCTCTGTGTCTGCATCTTCCTGGTAGTTCTTTCTCCCACTCTTCCTATTCTTCCTTCTTYGGTGAGCGCTCACTCAGTARAACRCTTTCYTCTGGAACTCACTATGCAGCCCAGGCTGGKTTTTGAACCCATGAGCAAGTCTCCTGTCTCCACTTCCTTAGTATTRGGGTTACAGGATTKAGTCTCCACTACTAGGCACTCCCCCTTTTTAATAAGGATACCTACCAGTCTTATTGGATTAAGYCTTTCCTGGTTTGGTTAGGRAATATCCCCGCAGAAGACTTGTTTATTGAAAGCTCAAGGAAACCAAGAGGGCTCTTCCTYTATCATCTGATTAATCCCTTGATGGACTGATGATATGGTTGGTTATGGGAAGTAGAAGGTGGAGCCTGACTGTGAGGTAGGGCCCTRGGGGAATGCCCTGGAAGAAAGAAACTTACTTAACCCAACCCCCTTCCTCTTATTGCTCCTACTGGTTTCCTGGCCACTGTGGGGCAAACAGCTTTSCTCCGTCATGCCCCTCTGCTGTGTCGTTCACTTCCCTGCAGTTTAGGAACAGAAGAAGACATGACCTGATGGACTGAAACCTCTAAGACCATGAGAAGGAAAATCCTCTTAATTTGTTTCCTCACTAGGAACAAATTAAGAAAAAAAAAAAAAAAACCAGGAAGGGAAATTTTGATTAAAACAGAGTTCAATCCTGTAACCTCTAACCTTCTTCCATTGTGGTCTTTACAGTGCTTTTTGTCAGTATATTTTATCACAGCAAGGGAAATGAGACCAGAACAATGAATTTATCTTAAAAGAAAATGTAGATCATTAGCCAGGAATAAAGAGGGTCTTGCTATTTATAAATGGCAACCACAAACTGAATCAAGGAATAAAATGTTTGGCTCAATTTTCCTCCCCTATGATTTGACAAAAGTCTTGCTCTTGCTGTATTCCAGGCAGCCTGGGCACTTTATAAAAACATAATCTTGTATTTTCTTTACAACTTTCCAAGAGTTAACATGTTTCTCTTGTTTATAGAGGAACAAATTAAGGCCCAGAGAAGGAAACTGCTGTTTGGTTTCCACCCTGGGACAAGGGACTGAGGTGCGTATTCAAAACAAACAAACAAACGAACGAACAAACAAACAAAAAACCAACAATAAAAAACTGCTTAAACTTCTTTTTCTTTTAATTTTCTTTTCTTTTATTAAAAGATTATTTATTTCCTGTGTGTGAGTACTCTGTCTCTATCTTTGGACACACCAGAGGAGGGCATCGGATCCCATTACAGGTGATTGTGAGCCACCCTGTGGTTGCTGGGAATGGAACTCTGGACCTCTGGAAGAGCAGTCAGTGCTCCTAACTGACTGTGCCAACTCTCCAGCCCCTGCATACCAGGCCTCCAGGTTCTCCCAGCATCCCTCAGTCCCTACCTTGCATATCCTGTCCCCAGCCTTAAATTTTCCAGCCAAGGTTCTGGGCTGTCCTTCCCCAAGATACTCTTCACCATATAATCCAGACATTTTGCTCTCTCCCTCCTCTCCCTCTCTCTCCTTTTCTCCCACTCTCTCCCCATCTCCTCCCCCTCCCTCTCGCCCTCCCTCTCCCCTTCCTCTCCCCTCTCTCTTCCTCTTCCCCTTCTTCTTCCCTCTCCTTCTCTCTCCCTCTTTCTCTCTTCCTCCTCTTCTTTCTCTTCGTACTCCCTTTCTTTGTGTTCTCACTTCCCCCACTTCTCTTTCCCCATGGTGACTTCCCTGGCTTCACCCCGTGAGGCCAGTGAACTCCCCAGAGAGCAGCTTCCCAGCAACCTTGCCTTCAATCTAATCTAATCGGTCTCGATTTGGCCCATTTCACTGTTAGAGAAATAACCTATCACTTGCTTCTAGACCTTTTAATGATCAAATGGAATTTTACATCTATAGACTCAATGGTGAAAGTCCTAGTTATTATCTCTCAGTCCATATTCTCAGCATGAAAATTCCAAACTCGTGTCAAATCAAAACAAAGCTAATTCTGACTCCAAGCATCAAGAGTTTGTCCAGTGCCTCTAATCCAGGCTCCTGGACTTCAAAGCCTCACATGTCCATAGCTGTTTTGTCGGAGAGGAAAGCACTAGATGGGTAGACACATGAGTCAGGACCACTTCAGGGACTTGACTCTTTGTTGTGGGCCTCCTAGGAACTCTGCAATAGATGCCCCTTCCTAGCAGGTAGCAGGAGGCAGAGGGACGGGAAAGTGTTCATTTAAGGGGGTGGTGGGAGCTCCTGGAGTCTAGGTTGGAGCCAAGTAAGAACCAAATTCACAGAAGTGAAGTCAGCTCCAAGTGTCTAAAACCACATGTATTTTAACCTCCGTCATACATATAAAAATGTTTTCATCATGTCTTTGTTGATTTGTTTATGCCCAAATGACTTAGATAATAGATAGATCATTATACATGACATGAAAACACAAAAAAAAATTCACTTTCTTCCCTGTGGCCCCTTACAAGAAGAGGGGACTTTCTTTTTGTTCGGTTAACTCAGCTGTGTGCCAGGCTGTCCTGACAGTCCCTTGAAAACAGACGAGGCCACCCAAGCCATGCCCAACCGATCCTCAGCCCTGAAACCAGAGTAAGAAGAGCCAGCCAGGGAGGGCCTTGGAGGTCCAGCCAGCCAGTGGTCTGGGTGGCTGACCCCTGAGCTGTGCTTGGCTTTGCCACGGTCCCCGAGGTTGTGTTGGAGATGCGCCCTGGCATTCACTGGGCCATTTGTGCCCTCTCAGCGCAGCTAGTGGCCCTGGCAGTCAGCAGGGGACTAGAGGCACTGGCAGCCCTGGCTTTAAAAGTAGCTTTGTGCAAATGAGCCTCTCCCAAAGGCAGTCTTTGAGCCTGGTGCCCACAAATTTCCAGACCCCGGAGAAACGCTGGCGGGATTAAGCTCCTCAGGGGTTGGGAGCTGGGGGTGGGGTGTGTTTATATTTTCTTCGCATCCTTTTGGGATGGGGGGCGGACTGGGAGGAGGAGGGGCCGAGGAGGGAGAATCTTCATTTATATGCTAATAGTTGCCCTCACCCAGGCTAAACTGAGCGAACTATTTCATGGGAAACTGACAATTTTTGTCAGCCAGGCTGCGCCTTCACATCTCAATGGGCCAATAATCTTGATTAGCAAAACAATTGGAGGCCTTAGGTTCTCGCTCAGGTTACACTGGGCCAGTTTGAGCAGAGCTGGGGCCTCGGAGATGGAACTCATTGTCCCGAGCCAGGAGTTTAGGCAAATGAAGGGACCACTGAGCTGGGGGAGGGAGGTAATGGACAAAAGGGGTTAATTTGATTGACCGAATCTTCATCGTTTTATAACAATCATTTACTTAGCAAGTAATTCGAAAGAAACCAGTGGCGCCGACAGGAAATTAGAGGCTGTATCTGTGTGCCCCAGATGTGTGGGAATTTGAGCTGCCTCCTCCTGCCACTTAGCTAACCCGTAGGGGAAAACGGAAAAAAAAAAAATCCTCAACCCCTTAGGGCCCTAATTACCACATGCAGAATAAGTCCTTATCTAAAAATACACACACACACACACACACACACACACACACACACACACACACACACACACACACAACACCTACAAACAGTCACTGCGGGCCACACCATGGCCAGCACCTTCTTTCTCCGAGGATTGGCTTTCGGTTTTCATTATTAGTTCACAGATTGCTAATTGATGCTGGACGAGAAGCCGGTGTCGCCCTTCGAGGAACTCCTAAGCCTCTGAGAGCAGCTGTGGCGCGATTTTCAGTGCGACCTGCTGGCCCTCTTTCGTGTTTGCACACACGCGGTGTGAAGGGCTGTTTCTGTCCCTGCACTCGGATTTCGTCCCCACCCGCGGGGAGGGACCGCCCCCACGCTGCGGCTGTGCCAAAACTGCAGTTCAACATAGCAGGGCTAATTTATTGGAAACTAACTTTTGAAAGAGTGATGAACTGACCACAAGTGATCGTAATGGCACAGAAAGGTCCCATGGACCCGTTGCGGAGCCGCACGTTTTCAGAGGTCGGAGATTGGGTCGCACTTTGCAGGTGACCCCCAACCTCACTGCCTTTTTTTAAAAAAATGCTTCTGTGTACTGTGTGTGTGTGTGTGTGTGTGTGTGTGTGTGTGTGTGTGTGTGTGTACCATGAAATTTCAGAGCTGGCAAGGTGTTGGTGGCAGTGATGACAGTGGTATGAGTGTGTGTGGGGTCATCCCACCCACTCCTGGCCTGCCCACCCTCACTGCAATCCCCTGACTCCCGTCTTAGAAACAGAATGCCCTTAGCAGCTACCACAACCTCCCTCCCTAACAGGGAAACTCATCACTTCTTTAAATATTTTTGGTCTCTTCTCCTCTGAAAGTTCTCTAAGAGACACATCTTTAGTGGCTCAGATTAAGTCAGTCCAACTCAGTGGTCCTACCTTCAAATTAGACCACCCCACCCAGTGACAGAATGGACCCAAATTCTGTGTTTCTGGAGATGAGACTGTGTTGCTGCCTTAGGTTAAAAATGATCCGCACAGATTCATGTTTTGAACACATGGTCCCCAGTTGACCTTTCCCTTTCGCGAAGTTCTGGAAACTTTGGCTATTTAGTCCCATTTTGGATAGTTAGGAGGACTAGTTGGGTAGAGTAGGTCACTAGGGTTGGGTTGTTGTTTATTATTCACAAAGCCACTTCCGGACTGCTCTCTCAGCTCCCTGATACACTCATGAACAGAAGTCCTTGTTAGATCATAAGAGAGAGGCAGCGAAGGCAGGGTAGGATCTAACCTTTATTAGACAGGACTGTGTTTATTGGGGTCATCTCAGATCTCGCCCTCGTGGATGAGATCCAAGAGATGAACCAACCGTGCACCATGCATGTGGATGAGAGAAAATCCCCACAGGAAGCTGTCTGCAACCTTTATAGGGGAGAAAAAGACTCTGGTGGCATACAAAAAACACTGGGAAGTGCAATCTTTGAGCAGAAAGCTTTCTACCTTTCATGTCCTCTAATCTAACAGTGCTCTGGGCCTGGGGCCAAGCACACATGAGCTGAGAGCCCTCTGGAACCCTGAGTGAAAATCAGTCTCTCGTTCCTTAAGTTCTGACATCCTTAGTAACAAAAACATAATGGAAAAGGGCACTCAGGCATCAGGATTTGTTTTGTAAGTAAGCATCTCAGTTCAGTGGCACCTGGAGACTGCCCCAGGGGCCCTCAGAATGTGGAAGATACACCCACCCCGGTTAGGATAAAATACAGCACCCAGTTAAATTTAACTTTGGGACTAGCAATCATAGAAACTTTTTGCTTTAAGTGTATTTCAACTCCTGCCTGATACACATTTAAATCAACCAATCAACCAACCAACCAATCAATCAATCTAATTGAAAGTCAAACACAAGTGTCAGCCAGGTGGTGGCATATGCCTTTAATCTAATCCCAGCATTTGAGAGTCAGAGGCAGGCGAATTTCTGAGTTCGAGGCCAGCCTGTTCTACAGAGTGAGTTCCAGGACAGCCAGGACTATACAGAGAAATACTGTTTCGAAAAACAAAAAACAAAAAAAATCAAAACACAAAACAAAACAACAACGACAAAAAAGCCACAACTGTCCTATAGTTGTGTTTATTAAGTCTGGTGTGTTGATATATAAACAAGACATTTCTCTCCATGCTGAATTCTTCCTAACAGAGTTCTAAAGCTTTAGCCAGTGGATGAATTGAAGTTGGACACTTTCTGAGCCTGGCTTCAGTGACTGTCCCCTCAGATTTGGCCACCCTCTTGCTTCCTATTCTTTCTTCCTGGTTCCTGACTTCAGCTATTCCTAGTGTTAGAAAATCAGGGAGGTTAGGGTAATACCAACAACAGATGTGGGCAAAACCTGTGACCTATGACTTTTCCTTGGTTGGTTAATACTGTGATGTCATGTTTCCCTGCTTCACAGATGGGCACATGACCTGGCTGTTCAATGTGATTGATAATATGGAAGAAGATGTCCAGAGGTTTGTGAACTAACCCAACAATAGACAGAGTAACAAGAGGAAAGCACTCACGATTGATGAGAACATGCGCGCAGAACTGAATGTCGAGATCCAAGGGGCCTAACTTACAGGGGATATGGAGGGGGAGCAGAAGGCAAAAGGCAAAGGATGCTTTGGAAAACATAAAGGAGCCTGTAGGAGAACAGCTGGAGGGATGGCACGTTGATGTCTGTCTGCACGCAAGAGCAGCTTTTCTTCCCTGAGAAGGCAAGTTTACAGCTGTTCCAGAGAATGGAAATGGATGGTGGCAATTGAGTAGCTATATGGATTCTCCTCATCAGAATTGCAGCACCTCCCCTATCTCCTGAATGAGAGCCTGCTGGATAGCTAGATCCTCAGGCTCCTATTCCCCACCGCAAATCATGAGGAACACATCTCTCCTGTCTTTGGATAGGGTCTACTTCTGAATCGTAAGGCACCTGTGTGCCACACAGCCCCTGTGGGTATGTGTTGGTCTCTTAGAAGAGGTGAGCATTCTGAGTCACCTCTTCAAGGAGATAAGAAGAACTAGACGCTTTCCTTGTCTTCCTGTTACCATAACAACATATCATAGCCTAGGTCTTTGATAACTAACAGGGATCTTCTGGAGGTTGGGAGGGCCAAGTCCAAAACACCAGGAGATTCAGCAACTAGGGAAAGCTTGACTTTGTTTCCAAGATGATCCCTTGTTTCCATGTCTTCTTGAAGGGACGAATCGATGTCCCTCCACAGTGACAGGGACACAAGACTCAGGCAGCTTTCTGAAGAGTCTTTTACAGGATGAGTCCCAACCCAAGAGTAGTACCTTCATAACTTAGTAACTTCTGAAAGGCCCCACCCAGTCTTAAGACCATCACCTTGAAGGTCAAGTTCCCACAACAAATTTTGTAAGAGAAAATCATAGCAACAAGAATGCACGAGGCAGACCCAGGAGGCAGAAAGAGAACCTGACATTGATCCTGATCTTGTAAGCATGAACTGCTTGGAGAGTTCTGCCCACTTGCCTGATGATGTTTCTAGGAAACAAGGAAGCAGGATGATCCCTGGTCAGCTGGTGCAGCTAACGAGAACTCTGCACAGTGACGATCTGCCAGACAGCCTTAGCCATGATCCTCTCTGTGCCCTCCTCTTCCCTGTCTAACTATGCTTTGCAAAACGAGCAGGAGTATTCTCCCATCTAGAGTCTTCAACACTGTGCGGTTTTCCCTCACCTTGGTTCAGGTCAGTGTCAGGCAGGGACAGCCATCTGAGAGATAAGATGGTCTCAGAGCCAGAGATGCAACCTATGCAACCTCTCACCCCACGTAGGATTCCTCAGTTTAATAATGTTGCTAGCTCATTTCATTGTGAAATGTGATTTCCTCAAGGTGTTTGAACACTTTCCCTGTTATCTCCTGAAGAAAAGGACTCTTTCTCATTTCCCCAGAAATGGAGTTCGGATGTTAAGAACTAGGAAGGTCCCCAAAGTGTATTTGCATATAATTTACATTCATGCTCTATAAGCCCCTGCTTCAAGGTAGAGGAACTAACACATCATTCTTTTCAAAAGGGAGCGTCTTTTTTTAATTAGCCAAGTTCAGTAAGTTTGACTGTTTCATAACTGAAGGCCAGAGTAAGTACAAATTCCAAATTGTCATATTTCAGATCAACATATTGACTGAACGTAAGCTTTCCTTTGTTTTATTTTGTACTTCATTAGATTCAAACCTGTTCAAACAGTATAGATCTATAAAAGTAGAGACTCTAGAAGTCATTTGCTTCAGGGGATATCGACAAAGTTTCTTTCTTTCTTTTTTTCTTTTTTTTTTTTTTTGGATTTAACCCTGGGCAAGGGGATGATGATTACACTGAGAAGAATCTGAAGCTAGGTCTTAGTTTAGTAGAAGAGATAGAAATGCTGTGATTGATTAGTGATGTCTGCACAGGACAGCCAAGTTGAAGTGGCAGCACCACACCAGGCATCAGTAGTGCATTTAGGCGCATCCCTCATTTTGCAGATGAGAAAGCCACCTACCAGTGAATGAGAACAGATGAAAGTCTACTGATGAGCCAAGATGTTTTGTTTTGCCCTCCACTTCAGTTCCAGTGCTATTTCTATGATATAACAAAAGGTTTCCAATATCTAGTCCTACTGTCTACATTAGGTAAACATACAGGTTAATTGATTCTGTAGACATTGTCTCATTTTACTTATTTAAACATAGATAGAGAGCAGTTTTCAGTTGCTAGTTTACTACATGCAAATAGTAGACACACCAAACTTGGTTTTCATTTCCCTTTTATTGAAAATAATTTTTTTCTCATATGATATATTCCAATTATTAATTTTCCTCCCTCTATTCTCCCCCCTTTCTTCCCACCTACTCCAAATTTGTTGAGTAGAACAGAGTAATGATTCATATACTTATTAATATAACAGCAAAGTGGGTCATAGAGCAAAAGTTCAGAAACATAGCTAGGACAGTGCTGGACTGGTGGTTTTTAAAGGTACAGATTTATGAACAAATGAGCTATAATTTTTTTTTTTTCGAGACAGAGTTTCTCTGTGTAGCCCTGGCTCTCCTGGATCTCACTCTGTAGACCAGGCTGGCCTCGAACTCAGAAATCCACCTGCCTCTGCCTCCCAAGTGCTGGGATTAAAGCCGTGCMCCACCACAGCCTGGCTTTTTTTTTTTTTTTGAGCTATAATTATTTTAATACAAAATGACACTCTGAGTTCCTAACAGCTGACTTGAAATTGCTATCAATGCAAGGGTAAGAGGACCAAGAAGAAGAGTCTACTTCTCAGAATGTAAATCTGTTTTCCTTTCTGAGAAAATATCTTCAAGAGGAATGTTAAAATGCAGATATGTCCTATTTGTCCAGGGTACGTCGTGTAGCTTGCTCTTGTTCTCTTGAAGAGAGATTCATTTATTTTTATTTGTATTTCATATGTATGAATGCTTTGCCTGGGTGTATGCACATGTATTGTGTGTATGCCTGGTGCCTACAGAGGCCGGAAAAGCCATAAGACTTGCATTACAGACAGTTGTGAGCCACCAGGGGGGTGTTGGGAACTGAACCTTGGTCCTACAGAAGAGTCATAAGTACTCTTAGCCACTAAACCATCTCTCCAACCTCTTGCCTTTGTATTTGAGACAAAGCCTCCCTGTAGTCCATGCTGGCTTCAAAGTCATGCTGCTTGGCTTTCCTTCCAAATCTTGGCCCTTCAGAGGTGTGCTGCTGTGTCTATGCAGTTACTTTACACACACACACACACACACACACACACACACACACACACACACACAAAAATCAAAAACGAAAACAAAACAAAATAAAAACCCCAACAGTAACAAAAAACAAACCAACAAAAACCGACCTGCTATTTGTGTGCAATACAGATCTAGGGAACGCACAGAAAAAAAATGTCAACACAGAATGATGTGTCCATTCACTATTTTTCTTAGTGAGCTAATCATTTATTTGCTAGTGTGTAAATCCTCTGAGGACACAAAACATCTTTATGGGCTAAAAATATCTCTAGCTATTTTGCCCAGGGTTGGAAGTATGGAAGAAACCAAAATTATTTTTCTCGTAAAATCCTTTTAGAAAAGTTTTGGACAGCTAAAAACTACATTTCCCTGCTACCTTGCAGCAAGCTGAGAGATTCTGAGTGGAAGGGAGACAGGATATGGGCCCCTGATATCACTGAGGTACCATTTTAGTCCTAGGCTATTCAGGAAATAAACATGTATCTTATTTACACCATGACTTTTGGGGCACTCTGGGCAGAAGGTAGATGTTAGCTCTCTGCCTCTGGGTCAGTGCCCTGTGATTGGCAACTGCTGCTTGCTCCTGCGGCCATGTCCTTACCATGAGCAGCAGGATCAGAGTCCAGTTACTTCTTGATGTCTACCCCGCATACCCTATAAGTTAAAACTTTCCATCCATAAGCAAGACTCTCCATTGTCTTTAACCAAGTTTTTTTTTTTAACTGCTTGTCCACAGATTCTATTCTATTGACAAGCCATTGAACTTAGGCTAAAGACCAAATTGTTTATCCAGTCCTATAAATACTGAATTTGTCCCTACCTACCTTTGCACACCATTTCTACCATCTTTCCATGGCCACTCCCACTGTCTTTCCACAGCCACTCCTACTGTCTTTCCATAATTATTCCTACTGTCTTTCCATAGTTATTCCTACTGTCTTTCCATAGGTATTCCTACTGTCTTTCTACAGCTACTCCCATCATCTTTCATAGCCTCTCCCACCATCTTTCCACAGCCACCCCCACCATTTTCTATAACCACTCCCACCTTCTTTTCATAGCCACGCCCACCTTCTTTCCACAGCCACTCCCACCATCTTTCCAAGCCACTCCCACCGTCTTCCCATAGCCATTTCCACTGCCTTCCTTCCTTTTCCTCTGCTTTGTCCTTTCTTAATGTCTTCTCATTGATCATCCCCCTGTTGCCACTCCTTTCTTCTTAGTAATGTTGGATTTAAATGTTGGCTCGTTGGAGACCAAACCTGTTGGAGGAAACAGCTGAAGTTTAACTGAAGTTTCCCTTATTTGTTTTCTGTCATCACCACCATCATCATCATCATCATCATCATCATCATCATCATCATCATCATCATCATCATCGCCGTCGTCATCATCGTCATTGTCGTTGTCTTTGTCATCATCATTGTTCTTGTCATCATTACTGTCATTATCGTTGCCATTACTTCTTCCTTTTCCCTCTTCGCCTCTCCTCCTTTCTTCTTCTCTTCCCCATCTCCTCCTCCCTTCTACCCCCTCTCTTCCTTCTTTCCTCCATCATCTCCTTCTACCCTTCCATTTCTTTATTATTTTTTCATAATGATGTCACCATCTGACTGTCAGTTAGCTTATTGACTTATGCTGCTCTCTTCTCCAAGGCAGGTTCAGGATGATATGGGCTTAGCATCCCACTGACTGTGGACATTCAAGGGATATTGTAGGTGGTCAGTAAAAGTCCACCAGTGGAGACTGTGTGAGATTCATACTGTTGTCCAAATTAAATAGATAAGGAAATGGGGAACAGGTTCATAGACTCAGAAAGATGACTAACTGTCACAGGCTGGTGATGCTTCATGTGTCTTTCTGCATGGTGAGGCTTGACTTTATTTTTCTAGACTAAGTCTAGAATTTTTCTTATCTCTCTACAGTTCATCAATATAGCCATTAAGACTGTTTATTAATTTATACTGTGAATGTGCTAAAAGGGACGTCTGGCACTATGACATATATTTGTGTGTGGAAATAGAAGGCAGATAGCAATAAGTAATAATTTTCTTTTGGCCCTTTTTGTATTCAAAAGTGGAAAAAGAACAGGTTTTTGAACCCAGTTTTTGAGTTGGGCTTTATGGATAGTGACCATGACACAACATTTTTATCTTATCTTGAGACCATTCCATGAAATATAAGACTCGAGACACCAGGATAAAGGTTTAAAATGAGTTTATTGACAGCTTTCTAAGAGAAGCTAATAGATTTGGTTATGTTCCTGACCTCCTCAATTGGGGAAAAGGCTTATGCAGCCAGAGCTGTGTTTGGTTATAGATTAATAATCTAAGGTACAAATGGTTCAGAACATTACAAAAAACATAAACGACAATAGCCAACAAACTGGGGGTGGGGGTCAAAGGTTTCTGGAATCTGCTGAGTGTTCTCACACAGACATTTTTTTGAAAGCCATTGATGCAATACAGAGTTTTGAGCTTTGCAAGACAAACAGCAGGTCGATTTCTGCCTCAATAGTATTACAAATTGTGTAACCACCTCACAAAAGCCAGGGGAGGAAAGCACACAGAAAGGGCAGAGACTGTAGACTGCCAATCAACGGATAATCCAGTAATCCCTCTGCAGCAAATGTGCCTTGTCTATTGGTTCTCCATTGCCCTCATTTGGGAGAACACAGGGCTCTGGGCTCTGTGTCCAGACCCCAGATGACTCTGATGGAGTCACGTGGCAAGCTGAGCTTCTAGGAGGATTTCAGCTCCCTACGTGCACAACTAGACAGGGAAGCCTAAGATTGTGACCCCACTACAGTTTGGCCTACAATATCCCACTACAGTTTGAGACTATCCTGGATAATTTGGCAAGATTCGGTCTCAAAAAGAATAATAATAATAGTCTGCAACTTGCTACTTCTGGGTAGAGTATTTGCCTAGCAGGTGTATGCCCTGGACTCAAATAATTCCCAGTACTCGAGAGGAAAAAAAAAGTCCTATCACATTGCTTCTTAAAAACTCCGAATGCCTTTATATGGTAGTATACTCTTCCTTGACCTGTGTTCTAGTCTAGTCACACACTTCTGGTGTCAAGACCTTCAGCCTCATTGGGCAGTTTCATGTTCCTTCAATCTATAGCTTCCTATCTCAGGGCCTTTGGGTCTGTTCTTCCTTCTGCCCAGGATCTTTTTTCAATTCACTTCCCTAGTACATTTTTAGGGGTTCTATATAATGATGAAGTCTACCTGGAATGGCCTCTAGCTTTCCATGTCTATTTGAGCCACGCCTTTCCTCTGTGTACACACGTGGATTCAGATGGTGAATTGCATGATTAGTGGCTCTTATCTACCAGCTGCTTAGGATCTCGGGTTCCATGGGGCAGGTAGCAGAATCAGATCTGTCCATTGCACCCGCATACTCAGAGTCCTGAGCGGGCTAGCCTCTCCTCGGTCATTTGAAGACGACAGAACAGAGGCAGAGAGTACACATCTCAGCAGGATCCTCTCCTTGTCCATTTGTAGTGGGAAGACACCAGGCCCCTCATGGAGAGGTGGTCTCTCCCAGTCTTTGAAAGCCCTGAAGGAGGGATGACAGTTCAGCTACTTAGGGCAATCCTAAGTGCAAGGGACCCTACTTCAATGCAAAGAAATAGGTTTTAGTCTGACAATGGAGGGGAAAAATCAGCAGAATTCTTGTCCCTTGTAACTGAAGGGGACAGGGCTAGGGTAGTGGCATTGAGGTGTGGACTTTTTCTTTCTCCTCTCTGCTTTCCTGTGTTCTGTTACCTCTGGAATATCTGGGACTACAGCTTACAAACCCTTTCACCAGCCTGGCTCCCGAGGATAGAGAGTCTCCTTTATCTAATTGTTGGAGCTTGCCCAGAGTTCTCCCAGAGGGATGGATGTAGGGGTTAACTGGCTACAGGTAAGGGATATAGTAGCCTGGGGTCTTGGAGTTGGGGCTAGTCACACTGAGCAGCGTGGGCCAAGAAGGACTGTTGATTGACTGGCAAAGGAAATAGCATTGCTTAGCAAAGTCAGAAACTGACTGGTATTGGAAAGAGAATGGAGGGCCCTCTGCTGTGAGCCAGCTTGATGAAGGAGTGGCTGGTTCTGTGCTTGGGCCTGACAGTAAGAATGAGCTGAGTTCTCTGTCCCCACTCCCTCTGCAGTCTTTACAAGCTGACCTCTACAGACACCTCTAGGTAAATGGTCTGGCTTGGAGGTGGTTGGGAGGAGTAGAGGAAGAGAGTCGGGAAGACATTTGGGAAAAGCAAGTGGAATCTTTTTTTTCTCAGCATGAAAGCAGGCCAGAGCATAGCCCCAGAGTACACTGCATCTGGACCCTGAGACAAGACAGGGAAGCACTCAAAAGTGCACTGGGCCCTCCAGTTCTCAGGAAATTGGCATCATGCAAATCAGCAGAAGCAACAAAATTAAGGACTAAATGGGATTTGACTCATTCATTAGTCTTGTCGTCCCTGGACAAATGAGACAGGTACATGCTGGGTCGCCATACAAATCTCTTTTCAAACCCCATTCTTAAGGGACTTTCCAGTCATTGTCTCTAAGGTCTGTGTTGGCTACTGTTTTGTCAACTTGACACATGCTAGAGCTATATTGGAAAAGAGAACTTCACTCGAGAATAAAAATTCTTTCAAAGACTGGCCGGTAGGTAAGTCTGTAGAGCATTCTCTTGATTACTCATTGCTGTGGGATTGTCCAGCTCATTGTGTGCAGCACCACCTCTAGAAAGGTGGTCTTGGGTTACATAAGAAAGAAGGGTGAGAGCTGGGCAGTGGTGGTACAGGCCTGTAATCCCAGCACTCTGGGAGGCAGAGGCAGGTAGATTTCTGAGTTCGAGGCCAGCCCGGTTTACAGAGTTCCAGGACAGCCAGGGCTATACAGAAAGACCCTGTCTTGAAAAACCAAAACCAAAAAAAAAAAAAAAAAAAAAARAAARAAARAAAGGAAGAAAGAAAGGAAGAAAGAAAGAAAGTAGGATGAGTAAGCTGTGGGGAACAAATCAGTAAGCCTTGAGTTTTCTATGGCCTGTCTTCCCCGACTTGCCTTCATGATGGACGAAGCAGCAGGAGGAAATAAGTCCTTTTGATGAAACAAGCCTTTTCCTTCCTGGGTTGTTTTTGGTCATGGTATTTATCACAGCAATAGAAAGCAAAGCAATGCAGGGTCCCTGGACATGATGGTTTCGCCCTATGACACATGTTAGGTGAGGTTACTGGGTGGGCTTATAGAGAGGTGAAAGCCAGCTTTCAGGATTTTAAGGACAAAATTCTCATTCGATTATTGCTTCTTTGGAGACCTAGTGTCCTCAAGCTAGGGTCTTAGCCTTTCAGACACTGTAGACAATGGCTGTCACTGTGGCACGTGATAAAGCAGAACCACGATGCATCTTTTCACACCTCCATTTTCTTAATCTGTTAGGAGCCTTTTTGGAATGGTAGAATGGTATCAGGTGAAACATATCTTTTTTTTTTTTTAATCCTTCAAAACTCTCTCCTTTTATAGCATACTTTAAAAGTTGTTTGGGTAGTGAATCTTTGAAGAATGTTCTATGATAATTTGTGGAAAGTCTATTAAGGAAGTTTGTTGGGTGTCTGCTTTGCTCTGGCACTCACTGTCCGTTCTGAATTGTCTGTAAGGACACTGTGTCTGGCATCGTCCTTGGGAAGAGGACTCTAGGAAGCTTCCCTGGGGAACTCAGAAGGCAAGAGGCATGTACTGTAGTTGTAAACATTTGGTTTCTGTTGGCCTGTGGTGGCCACGCATTGTCCAACTCTGATGGCATTTAGTGACGGAAGTCAAGAAAAGCTTAGTACACAGGACTTCGAGGAAAGGGAGACTCTGGAGAAGGACCAGCCATTGAGTCTCTGAATTCAGTCTTGGCAAAGCAAGACTCAAGTTTGCCAAGAACACACTGAAGAGATGTTTCTTACTTCGTATTCAAACAGAGCTATAGAATGCTGACAAGCCGGACATTGTTTGTAGAAGAGTCACAGACCACAAGCGTGACCATAAGAGATAACTTTAAGGTCTGGCTAGTCCAAAGTTGTCTCATTTTACAGAAACAGCACTGAGGGCTGAGAGGAGATGGCCTGGCCAAGGTGGCACAGCCAGGGAAGGAGTCAGGGCTGAGACTGTGGCCTGGGAGCGGCTGTTATTTAATCCCATCTCCATGGCTGTGATCAAAGGACACAGTTTCTCTCACACATAAAGCAATAACCTGGCCTTAATAAAAAGTTGGGTAGGTGACTAATGAACTATGTCTACCATGAAGTGGGGATCCTTCGTCAACCGCCAAGCCCTGTTCATGCATAAGCTTTTATGTCTGTGTGACAAGCACTCATTTGAATGCACAACTGAGCGCACAGACCCCTGTGGAAAAATCATTAACTGAGCTGTGGTGGGGCCCACAGGTGGCCAGACCACATGTCTGTGGCGCTGCTGGAAGTGATGGAGAGACTGAAAGCTCACTTCCCACCATGAGCGCCTGTCTCAGGCATGTGAACTTGGGTCCCACCTATGAAGTGCAGAACAAATCTGCATGGGGCCTGTGGACTACCCTCTGCCTGCTGGGCACTGTCTCTCTCCCTCTCTTCCCCCAGCATCTTCGTTCATGSTATGTTTGGGCATGGGCACACACTCACATGCAATGAGAAGTACAGATGTCTGCGTTTTATTTTCAGAGGCTTATTAGTGCACTTAACTCTTCCTCCTTTGTTTTTGCCTTTGTCGTTTTGTTTTGTTTTGTTTTGTTTTGTTTTGTTTTTTGGCTTTCTTTATTCTTTCTCCTACCTCCTATTTTTTCCAGATGCCTTCCTTTCTTTGGCAGGATATTGACATGTAGTCCAGACTCTTGCCTTAGTCCCTTGAGTACTCAAGGGTACATATTATTATTATTATTATTATTATTATTATTATTATTATTATATCTTCTGCTCTGAACTAGGTCTTGGGTTTTATTGGATCTGATAGATCACACTGCAAAACAATGTATCTAAATGAAGTCAGAAATGCACTACGACGTATGTGATAAGAGACTTGTAGTTTTCTTACATTTTGTGGCACTGGCTATCTAACCTAGCGTTGGGCAAGCATTTTATACTTGCTGTCCACGTCCAGCCTGACAAAGGGGTCTAAGGAAGAAAAAGGGTCATCAAAAGAAGTGTCCTTAGACAATGTGGAGAGAAGACAAAGCCCTGGTCTGGCCTAAATTCTTGTGCCTCATGACTTGGGGCACCCAAAGTTTATGTGTGCAGGTAGAAAGTTCCCTTTGTTTGCCCCTTTTCCAGTAGTGGAGAGGGCCTTTCCCCATGTGTGTCTCAAAGACACGAAGCACCTCAGGTTCAGTTCAGTTACACGGCTCCACCAGCCCAAGGAACCTCTTTAAAATCCAAGCCCAGGCTCAGAATTTCTCTCCCAACTCTGAAGTTCAGAAGGAAGCCTCCTGCCCAGGGCCCTGATTCTTTCTGCCCTAATTTTGCACCAGTGTCAAACTCCTAACCTTCTGAACGTACAAAGAGGTTTTTATTTTAAGTCCACGGCACAAACGACCTCTTCAGATTCATAATGAGGCATGCATTGAATGGAACATAGCTGAAGGTGAGTCATTCATTAATCATAAACAAAACAGGCCCTGATCAAGGACACATAAGCGCACACTGTAAAAAAGAGGCCAGTTGCCCAATCCCTTTATTTAATATTAACTACATTATGCTTCTCATGTGAGTCCCGAGAAGGTGATTTTTCTCACTTTTTTTTTGTAGGCGGTCCAGTGTGAATAGATAATGACTTCCCCCAGTGTTGTTTTCCCTGAAGGTCCGCTGTGTTCAACAAGACACTATCAGGTCTGGCCTCTTGTCTGGAGGTGGGGTGTGAGGGGCCTTGTGCCTGGAGCTGGAGACTTCCAGCCAGAATCGGCCAAGCATGAAAACCAGCCGCCAACAAGAGTATTACAAATGACACGAATAATATTTGCGATTAATAACAGCTAACCAGAGTCTCATGATCCGAGAAATGCATGATTACTTTATTACAGATATCTGATATGTTAATTATCTTCAAAAATTTCACCACTGTTCTCTGCTTTGGCAGAAATTTGAGCAGGGGAAGAGGAAATTTGAACGTTTATGTAAGTTGGAAACAAAGCATTTGGGAGATTGGACTTTAGAAGACCTGGGAATGGTATTTGGTATTTAATTCTGTCGGACAAGAAGGAAATTAAATCACAAGAATAGAAATCAGGGCGAAGACTGAAATTTGAGTCTAGGAGAACTTGGCTGTCATCAGCACACCTTTACCTTTCTGCATCAAAATGCTCTGGGTGCTGATGTGGGAGGGGTAAACGGATGAGAGATTGGCAACATCTGCTGGGGTGCCAGTCGAGAGGCCCACATCACCAGTTGCCTAAGACCACGCCTCCTGGAGGGATTTTCTCCTCCCCCCCCAGGGGAGTTTTCCCACACTAGTTATTTTCCCAGGCAAGCTGTCACTGAAGCATCCTGTAGCATCGCCACTCAGGGAGAGGAGGTCACCTGTGATGGTTCATATATGATTGGCCCAGGGAGTGACCCTATTAGGAGGTGTGGCCTTGTTGGAGTAGGTGTGTCACTGGGGGTGTGGACTTAAGACCCTCACCCTAGTTGCCTGGAAGTCATGTCTTCCACTAGCAGCCTTCAGATGAAGATGTAGAACTCTCAGCTCCTCCTGCACCATATCTGCCTGGATGCTGCCATGTTTCTGCCTTGATGACAATGGACTGAACCTCTGAGCCTGTAAGCCAGCCCCAATTAAATGTTGTCTTTTATAAAACTTGCATTGGTCATGGTGTCTGTTCACAGCAGTGAAACCCCAACTAAGACATCACCCAACTGCTGATACCTATAGGTAGACCTGAGTCAGTAGGTATCAGAGATCCCAAAGGATGGTAGATTCCTGGCTGCAGGAAGTCAGCCTTCTGGCTGTGGGGACAGGGAACTGACAGCGTTGTATTAGCCCCTTAGCCACTGCTATTCTCTCAGACGAACATTCTAGAAATTTAGAGCTCAAGGGTGGATTTTCAGCACTGGTGGCAAACAGAATAGGCTCAAAGTATTTCTCAGATTGTCAGTCAGTAAGGCAGACTTTCTGGAAGGCCAGCACCCATCCTTGTTCCTGATTCTTCAGCTGGATTGCCAGGGTGTCATTTCTGTTTCTCTCGTCTGCCTACTACATGGGTCGGGTCATCTTTGTATGTTAGATCTTTGAAGAAAAAGAAAGGAAAGTCACACACAGGGAGGTTGCTGGGGGATAGTGACCCAGGTGGGCTTGCAATCCCCAGGTATACATAACCTTAGATTTATGACACTGCTCCACAGCGAACCAGTGAGCCTGTCACAACAGAGCAAGAATTCGCGCAGAACATTCTACCTGACACAGCGTAAGTCTGTGAAAACAGTCTACAGTGCCACCACTTACCAGTCCACTACTCTGTACTTGGTGAATTCTAGGGATTCCTGTGAGCTCCAGTGGATGAAGGGAATTTGCATTGAGTCACAGCACT
>BDUI01006279.1:14583-24889 GCA_002335545.1 Apodemus speciosus
AAAAAAAAAAAAAAAATTCAGACAAGTACCCCAAAATTTCATCAATAACATTTGAAATCAGGGAAATGAGAGCCAGTGTTCAGCTCTGCAGAATTATAATGTTCGTTCTTCCTAGAATCCATATCAACTTTATGGAATTTTCTGATTGTTATTAACAATCAGAGAAGCCTTGTCTTTGGATTGAGGCAAGGAAATTATTGTAGATAACAATATGAAACAGGAATAACAGACTGGCAGTTCTTAACCCACATTTTAAAAAGCCTGGTGTGGTGACTGTGGATGACAATAAGTGAATGCTGACAGGAGCCTGATATAGTTGTCTTCTGAGAGACTATACCAGAGCGTGAGAAATACAGAGGCAGATGCTTACAGCCAACCATTGGACTGAGCAGGCATGGGTCCCCAAAGGAGGAGTTAGAGAAAGGAGTATAGGAGCTGAAAGGGTTTGATACTGCCTAGGGAAAAAAACATTATCACTCAACCAGACCCCCCTCCCCCCACCCAGAGCTTCCAGGGACTAAACCACCAACCAAAGAGTACATATACATAGAGGGAGCCATGGCTCCAGCCACAAATGTAGCAGCGGATGGCCTTGTCAGACATCAATGGAAGGAGAGGCCCTTGGTTCTGTGAAGGCTCTATGCCCCAGTGTRGGGAAATGCCAGGTTGGGGAGGAGGGAATGAATGGGTGGGTGGGGGAACACCCTCATAGAAGCAGGGGGAGGGAATAGTGGGTTTCTGGAGGGGGGAACCAGGAAAGGGGATAACATTTGAAATGTAAATAAAGAATATATCCAATTAAAAAAAGAATCCTGCTGTGTTTCCACTTGTTTTATAATGCTAGACTTGCATTTTTAAAGTAACCTCTTTTGCTTGCTTTCTGGTCATGAGCATGAAGGGCCCCATGGACCACACATTTATCAGCCTCTTCCAGTGAAACTTATTATTTGTGCCAATCTAGAGAGGGTTAGTAGGCATCAACCTGAGCTCAGACTATAACATTACATACCTGAAAACACTACATTAATATGAAACGTTCTAACAGAGGGGCATCTTAAGCCATTGTAGTCTACTATTGTCTGTTATGGAGCATTGATCTTGCAATAACAAAATTCAGTTTCCATGAGATTAGATCAAAAACAAAACGTACATGTAGAAAATAACAGGTTTTCACAATTTTCAGCAATCTTTTGCTCTTATCCTCCATAGTAAGACAAAAAGAAGATTTAAAATGGTAAAAGAGGTCACCAGAAGTCACAGAGGAGGACCTCGGTGTACATGAAAGGGAGGAGAGGCCCTTGGTCCTGAGAAGGCTCAATGCTCCACTATAGGGGAAACCCAGGACAGGGAAATGGAAGTGGGTGGGTTGGTGAGCAGGGGGAGGGAGGATGGGATAGAGGGTTTTCAGAGGGGAAACCAGGAAAGGAGATAACATTCGAAATGTAAATAAAGAAAATATCTAAGAAAAATTAAGAAAATAAGAAAGAAATCACATTTTAAAGATACTATTTTAAACTGTGATAGAGATGTGCTTGGGGGGGTACCATTCCCTGTTTTTAGTGAAAAAATTATTCCACCTGGACTCTTGCAGGCATTGGAATCACATAGGAATCGCTCTTTGAAGACCCATCAACAAATCTAAAGTTAATTGAAAAATGATCTGGTAAAATTTTAACATTCTTAAAAGCGAAAGTACAAATGGGGAATTTTACACCATTCCCATGTTTTTTTTCTCTGGGTGCATGAACAGGTAATATTGCTCAAATTATCTCCTTTCTAAACATATTTATTTGTTGCCTGAAGAAGTTCTGCCAAAACTCCCTGAAGAGTAAGAAAGTAAAAGTCACAATGTGATTCTTTCTTGTTATTTTGTTTTGTTTTGTTTTWTTTGTTTGTTTGTTTCAAGACAGGGTTTCTCTGTGTATCCCTGGCTGTCCTGGAACTCACTCTGTACACAATGGTAGCCTCAAACTCAGAAATCCACCTGCCTCTGCCTCCCAAGTGCTGGGATTAAATGCATGTGCCATCACTGCCTGACTAATGTGATTCTTTCTTAGCTAAACTACAAGATCATCACCTTGGACCATCATAATGGTTGGCATAGTTTACACATTTTCTTTTTAATTACTACAATAGACTAAAACTTTTTCCTAGTAAAAAATGAAGTTCAGTGCTTCCCTATTAGGCCAACATAAGCAGTGARAAGTGGTACCATCTTTAAATAACAATCATCACTTTGCAAGTTATGAAATATTTATTTTAGTTCAACAGGGCTTTGACTAAAAGGGCATTTTCAATTCTTTCCTTGTAAAATGCATTAACCTATATTAGGCTCCTTTCCAATTCATAAAGTAATGTATCTGTTTTGAATTACAAAAAGACTTTTATTATTTCCAAAATATCCAAATGATTTCATTGCCATTATTATTGCAGCATCATGAATGGATGTGAATGCAAACAAAATTTCAAGTCTTCCCTACATCTCTGGTTCTCTAAAGGTTTCCTTTATACTAGTACATGAAATCGATTGCACCACAGGTTATACAGCATGAAGCTTATGCAGGAGTATCTTCAACCTCTCACTTACAAATTATACAATGTCTCAGTAAGAAAATATAAATTCCTGCAATCCTCAAAGCTTGAATATTCTCTTTCCTAGTATTGCAAGATGGAAATAAATAACAACAAAGTTAAAATTTCAAAAGCATGAAATATTAGTTTCTTCATCCCCATCTCCTGAAGTGAAAGTCCATATACAAACCATAGTTTTCCCAAGGACCATCTCATAATTAAATGTAATAAGCTTTGAAGTTTCAACTATACTTCTTTCTATTTTCAACGGAAACATCCATTAGAAAATGCTAACATTATCTCATTTCTTTTTTTTATTTTCTATATTCTTTGTTTACATTCCGAATGCTTTCCCCTTTCCAAGTTCCCCCCTCACCATATGTGCCCTAAGTCCCCTTCCCTCCGCCCTTTCCCTAATCATCTCTCTCCCATTTCTCCTCTATGATACTGGATCAAGTCTTTTCAGGACCTAGGTAGGCACTTTCCTCCCTTCTTCTTGGGAATCATATGATTAGCTAATTGTGTCTTGAGTATTCACAGCTTCTGGGCTAATCAATATCCACTTATCAGTGATTGGATTTCCTGTGTATTCTTTTGTGTTTGGGACAGCTCACTTAGGATGATATTTTCTAGTTCCAACCATTATCTCATTTCTTATAGGATAGCTATGAACCTCCTACCTATGTTGTTTTCAGTACAAAATATTTATTGTGTGCTTTCTTTGTAGACTTGAACTGTTACAAAAAGAACAATTATTTTAATACTATCCACATGGAGCTTCTTGATATTCTGGATTCTACTTTTACCTGTTTCAGTCTAGACTAAAAGTCTAATCAGTTCTCTCATTTCCCTCAGACTTCTACTTGTCCTTTAGGTCACACCTTTTGTGAAAATGCCCCCAGTCTCCAACTGGCTGGTTCATCTCTTTCTAGGATGATCCCATAAATGTTTCTTCCCATTAGCCCATAATGGGTGACAACATGGACATTTCTTTCCTTCCCCAAGCTGTGCATCCCATGAGACAATAGTTGGGGCTCTGTTAATCCTTCCAAGTATCTAGTGAAGTGTAGGTGTCCAAAGATTTTCTGAGTGAAGAAAATGAACTGAAATAAGTAGTGAACCAAGTTACTCACTGAAGCCCAAAGAGAAAATTCTCAACAAATGTAGCAAATCACTCTTCTGGAATAAAAAAAGCCATTAGGACACTATTAATTATTAGGAAGCAGTCTGGCAGCCACTTGGAAGTATATAGGTTGGAAATACAAAGGATTATAAAGTCTGACATCCAAATTTCTCATCCCGTATGCTCCTTGCTCTTTGCCAGAAATGATGTCTATATGCCAGAAAATTCTTACACAGGACCACCACCTTAAGGGCAGGAGAATCTGAGACCCATGTCTGCTAACATGTATCTCAAGTGTCCAATATAAGTCATTGTCTCTCAAACTAAGCTATAAGCTATTCAAGAAACACATATACCTTAATTTCTTTGTTTTCTCTTGTCTGGTCTTCTTGTGCTACATGGGACCAAACACCAGCAAATAAATATTTTCAGCATTCTTCAGGAAGAAAATAGTTCTAGAAATATGTTAGATGATTTTTTTCTCTTTCTTTTCTTTTTACAGGATATTTCCCCCTTTCCAGATCACCCCCTTGGGAAACCCCAAATCTCTCCCCTCCCTTGTCTCTATGAGGGTGCTCACCCACCCACCCACCCTCTCCCATCTTCCCTCCCCGGCATTCCCCTGCACTGGCGCACTGAACATCATCAGGCCCAAGGGCTACTCCTCCAACAGATGCCCAACAATGCTATTCTCTGCCACAAATGCAGCTGGAGCCATAGGTCCCTCCCACTTTGTACACTTTGGTTGGTGCTCCAGACCCCAAGAGCTAAGAGGGGTCTGTCTGGCTGACACTGTTGTTCCCTCCATGGGGCTGCAAACTCCTTCAGATCCTTCAATCCCTTCTCCAACTCCTCCAACTGGGACCCTGCACTCAGGCAAATGTTTGGATTTGAGCACTCACCACTATATTTTTCAGGCTCTGGCAGAACCATTCAGGAGATAGCTCAGGCTCCTGTCAGCAAACACTGCCAGGCATCCTCCGTTTGGTGATTGTATGTGGGATGGATTTCCAGGTGGGGCAGTCTCTGGATGGCCCTCCTGAAATCTCTGCTCTACACTTTGTCTCCATATTTCCTCCTGTGAGTATTTTGGTTACCTTCTAAGAAGCACTGAAGCATTCATACTTTGGTCTTCCTACTTCTTGGACTTCATATGGTATGTGAGTTGTATCTTGGGTATTTAGAACTTTTGGACTAATATTCACTGATCAGTAAGTGCACACCATGTATGTTCTTTTGTGACTGGATTACCTCACTCAGGATGATATTTTCTTTTTTTTTATTCGATACATTCTTTATTGATATTTCAAATGATTTCCCACTTCCTGGATCCCCCCTCCCTGAAAGTCCCATTAACCTTCTTCCCTCCACCTGTTCCCCAATCTACCCCTTCCCAATTCCCTGTCCTAGTATTCCCCTACACTGCTGCACTGAGACTTTCCAGGACCAGAGGCCTCTCCTTCCTTCTTCTTAGGCAACATTTGATATGTGAATTGTGTATTGGGTATTCCAAGCTTCTAGGCTAATATCCACTTACCAGTGAGTGCATACCAAGAGTGTTCTTTTATTGATTGGGTTACCTCACTCAACAGGCTTATGCTCTAAGATCAAGAATTGACAAATGGGACCTCATAAAATTGCTAAGTTTCTATAAGGCAAAGGACATTATCAAAAGGACAAAACTGCAACCAACAAATTGGGAAAAGATCTTTACCAGCCCTACATCCCACAGAGGGCTTATATCCAAGATATACAAAGAACTCAAAAAGGTACACTCCCGAGAGCCAAATAACCCCATTAAAAATGGGGTACAGAGCTAAACAAAGAATTTTCACCTGAGGAATATCAAGTGGTGGAGAAGCACCTAAAGAAATGTTCAACATCCTCAGTCATTGGGAAATGCAAATCAAAACAACCCTGAGATTTCACCTTACACCAGTCAGAATGGCTAAGATCAAAAACTCAGGAGAAAACGGGTGCTGGCAAGGATGTGGACAAAGAGGAACACTCCTCTTCTGATGGTGGGATTGCAAGCTGGTACAACCTCTCTGGATATCAGTGTGGTGGTTCCTCAGAAAACTGGGCATGATACTACATGAGGACCCTGCTATACCACTCCTGGGTATATCACTACTCAGTTATGAAAAACAAAGACTTCATGAAATTTGTAAGCAAATGGATCAAACTTGAAAACCTCATCCTGTTCTATCCATTTATCTAAGAATTTTATGAATTCATTGTTTTTAATGGCTGAGTAGCCCTTGTGTAGATGTACCACATTTTTTGTGTGCATTCCTCTGTTGAAAGACATCTGGGTTCTTTCCAGATTCTGACTATTAAAATTTGGCTGCTATGAACATAGTGGAGCATGTGTTCTTATTATTGGGGCATCTTCTTGGTATACTCCTAGGAGTGGTATAGTTGTAGTACTCAGGTAGTACTGTGTGCAATTTTCTGAGGAACTGCCAGACTGATTTCCAGAGTGGTGGTACCAGCTTGCAATCCCTCCAAGAGTGGAGAAGTGTTCCTCTTTTCCACATCTTACCAGCATCTGCTGTCATCTGAGGTTTTAATCTTAGCCATTCTGCCTGGTGTGAGGTAGAATCTCAGGTTTGTTTTGATTTGCAATTCCCTGATTATAAGAATGGTGAACATATTTTGATTTTTTCTTTTTTTTAATTAGATATTTTCTTCATATATATTTCATMTCTTATCTTCCTTTCTGGTTTTCCCTCCAAAAACACTCTATCCCATCCCCTTGCCCCCTGTTCACCAGCGCACCCACTCCCACTTCCCTGTCCTTGAATTCCTCTATATTGGGGTATTAAACCTTCTTAGGACCAAGGTCCTTTCCCTTTGATGTCTATCAAGGCAATCCTCTCCTACATATTCAAATAGAGCCATGGGTCTTTCCATGTGTACTCTTTGCTTGGTGGTTTAATCCCTGGGAGTTCTGTGGGTACTGTTTGGTTCATATTCCTGTTTCCCCAAAGGGGCTGAAAGCTCCTTCAGCTCCTTCAGTCCTTTCTTTAGCTCCTCCATTGGCAACATCATAGTCAGTCCAATGGTTTGCTGAGACCATCCAYCTCTGTATTTGTCAGGTACTGGAAAAGCCTCTCAGGAGACAGCTATATCAGGTTTCTCTCAGCAAGCACTTGTTGGCATCCACAATAGTGTCTGGGTTAGGTGACAGGGATGATCCCCAGGTGGGGAAGTCTCTGGATGGTCTTTCCTTCAATCTCTGCTTCATACTTTTTCTTTTTATCTCCTCCCATGGGTATTGTTCCCTCTCCAAACAAGGACCAAAGTTTCCATACTTTGGTCTTCATTCTTGAATTCATATGGTGTGTGAATTGTATCTTGGGTATTCTGACCTTCTGGCCTAATATCTACTTATCAATGAGTGCATACCATGTGTGTTCTTTTGTGAATGGGTTACCTTACTCGGTATGCTATTTTCTAGTTCCATTCATTTGCTTAAGAATTTCATAAATTCATTGATTTTAATAGCTGAGTAGTATTCCATTATGTAAATATACCACATTTTTTTATCCATTCCTCTATTGAGGGACATCTGGGTTCTTTCCAAGTTCTGGCTATTATAAATAAGGCTGCTATGAACACAGTGAAGCATGGGTCCTTATTACATGTTGTATCATATTTGGGGAATGTGCCCAGGAGTGGTATATATGGGTCCCCCTGTAGTAATATGTGCAATTTTCTGAGCAAATGCCAAACTAATTTCCAGAGTGGTTGTAAAAGCTTGCAATCCCACCAGAAGTATAGGAGTGTTCCTCTTTCTCCACATCCTAGCCATCACCTGCTGTCACCTGAGGTTTTTATCTTAGCCATTCTGTCTGATATAAGATGGAATCACAAGGTTGTTTGGAGTTGCATTTCCCTGATGACTAAGGATGTTGAATATTTATTTAGGGACGTCTCAGCCATTCAGTATTCCTCAGTTGAGAATTCTTTATTTAGCTCTGTACCCCACTTTTTAATAGGGTTATTTGTTTTTCTGGAGTCTAACTTCTTGTGTTCTTTGTATATATTGGATATTAATCCTCTATCAGATGAAGGTTTGATAAAGATCTTTTCCCAATTTGTTGGTAGCCATTTTTCTATTGGCAGTGTCCTTTGCCTTAAAGAAGCTTTGTAATTTTATGAGCTTCTGTTTGTCAATTCTTGATCTTAAAGCATAAGCTATTGATGATCTTATCAGGAAATGTTCCTCTGAGCCCATTTGCTCAAGGCTCTTCCCCACTTTCTTTTCTATTAGTTTTAGTGTATCTGGTTTTATGTGGGGTTGCGTGATCAAGTTGGATTTGAGTTTTGTACAAGGAGATAGGAATTTGCTTTCTTCTGCATGCTAACCACCAGTAGAACCAGCAACATTTGTTAAAAGGCTGTTTCCCCCCGCCACACACACACACTGGATGGTTTCATCTCCTTTGTCAAGACTTGAAGTTCTTGTCATACAGATCTTTCCCTTGTTTGGTTAGTGTCGCGTCCACCTCGACCAGCAAGAAAGACACAACACTGGAGCTCTTCTTTATGCAGTTTAATCAGGAACCTTGAACAATCTTCTACCTTTCACAACCTCCATTTGACAGCGCCCGCGCTGCCACAGTAAGGAGAATGCCCCAGCTTTACTGAGAGACCAGCAATATATATACTAGAGGCCAGGGAAGGGAACAGGAGAAAACAATTATAGCCATAGGTCAGGCTCCTGGRAAGTCCCGGGTGGCGGGAAGGCAGGAATCAAGCTAAGCCAGGAGATCATGGGATGTTTTGCTCTCAAGAAACCTGTGCAAACAGCTCAGCTGGGGGCGTTGAGCCATGCTCACTGGTTCCCAACAGGGGACCAGTGAGCTTGTGGMTATTGTAAATGTTGTCATTTCCTTAAAGTCTTTCTCGGCCTGTTTATCCTTTGAATAGAGGAAGGCTACTGATTGGTTTGAGTCAATTTTATTCATTTTTATTAGATATTTGCTTTATTTAAATTTCAAATGATATCCCCTTTCCGTGTTACCACTTTGAAAGTCCTCTATCCCGACCCCCCTCCACCTGTTCACCMCACCCCCAATTTCCTGACTTGCATTCCCCTATTCTGGGSAATCAAGCCTTCGCAGCACTCATGCTTTCTCCTCTCACTGATGTCTGAAATGGTCATATTCTGCTACATATGTAGCTGAAGGAACTGGACCCTCCATGTGTACTCTTTGGTTGGGGGTTTAGCTCCTAGGAACTCTGAGAGTACTGGTTGGTGCATATATATTATTCCTCCTGCAGGAATGCAAACCTCTTCAGCTCTTTGGGTCCTTTCTCTAGATGCTACATTGGGGAGCCTATGTTCATTATATTGGTTGGATGTGAACCATGGGTATTTTTGATCCATTTTCCAGTAAGAATCAAAATATCCACTCTTTGATCTTCCTTCTTCTTGTGCTCCATATGGTCTGTGAGTTGTGTCTTGGGTGTTCTGAGCTTTTGGGCTAATATCCACTTATCAGTGAGTGCACACCATGTATGTTCTTTTGTGATTGGGTTACTTCACTAGGGATGATAGTTTCTAGCTCCATTCATTTGCCTAAGAATTTCATAAATTCATTGTTTTTAATAGCTGAGTAGTACTCCATTGTGTAAATGTACCATATTTCTGTATCCATTTCTCTGTTGAGTGGCATCTGGGTTCTTTACAGCTTCTGGCTATTATAAGGCTGCTATGAACATAATGGAGCATGGGTCCTTATTACATGATGAAGTATCCTCTGGGTATAAGCCCAAGAGTGGTATAGCTGGGTCCTTAGGTAGTGCTATGTCCAGTTTTCAGAGGAACTGCCAAACTGATTTCCAGAGTGGTTTTACCAACTTGAAATCTCACCAGCAATGAAGGAGTGTTCCTCTTTCTCCACATCCTATCCAGAATTTGCTGTCCCCTGAGTTTTTGATCCGGACCATTCTGAATGGTGTAAGGCAGAATCTCAGGGTTGTTTTGATTTGCATTTCCCTGATGCTTAAGGATGTTGAACATTTCTTTAGGTGTTTCTCAGCCGTCTGGTATTCCTCAGTGGAAAATTCTTTGGCTCTGTACCCACTTTTTAATAGGCTTATTTGGTTCTCTGGAATCTAATGTCTTGAGTTCTTTGAATATATTGGATATTAGACAATCCTCTATTTTATCTGATAGAAGATTTTACCAATCCTCTATCGGATGTAGGATTGGTAAAAATCTTTTCTAAATCTATTGACTGCTGTTTTGTCCAGTTGAGAGTGTCCTTTGCCTTACAGAAGCTTTGCAGTTTTGTGAGGTCCTATTTGTCAATTCTTGATCTTAAGTTACCCCAAAATTCTACCAGAGAACTCCTAAACATGATAAATAACTTCAGCAAAGTGGCTGGATAAAAAATTAAATTAAATAAATCAGTAGCCTCCCTGTACTCAGAGGATAAACATGCTGAGAAAAAAATTAGGGAAATGACTCCCTTCACAATAGTCACAAATAATATAAAATACTTTGGTGTGACTCTCACCAAGCAAATGAAAGATCTGTATGAAAAGAACTTCAGGTCTCTGAAGAAAGAAATCGAAGAAGATCTCAGAAGGTAGAAA
>BDUI01006280.1:24970-36568 GCA_002335545.1 Apodemus speciosus
ATTGAGTTTGAGTGTTCTGCCAAAGCAAGAAAAGGTTGTACGGGGAAAGTCTGGCCATAATGGAAACCAGGCTTGGCTTTTTAAGAATGTATTGTGTACCTGACTGTTAATGCACACTCCTTTTTTCACTTGTATCTCACCTAAGCAATTACARGAGTTTGTGTATATTCTTAATCTCCTTTTTAAAGGAAAYATGTCACAAAAAGACAAGTATGCAAAAMTGTACTGGTTGTATRACTTTTCGTTATATGTAGTCATCACTGTCCCMATATTCTAGACACTAGTGAGACTTGTCCATTCCTGACTACCTTGACCATGCATAGGCACAGCAGACTGATATTCTAGTACAGAGACAGCGCTGTTCACTGGGTATGAATATCCTTTGAGGCATGGAATTTTTCATTATTTGGAGATGACTAACACAACTTGGCCCCATCTCCCTACTACAGAATCATTCCTCAAACCGACCTGAAATGTTTAGTTATTCAATTCTGCACAAAACACAGATATGACAAAGGAACAACATGATTWTATAATCCCKTATTCTCTTTGAGGCTCCTGAATAGAKAGAGATGTGCTGAGCATTCACCTAGGGACATAGAATRCAGACTAAACTTTCTGTGGAACAAACAAACAAACAAACCTAATCAACCAAAAAAGAACAAACAAAAAACCCAAAAACTGTAGCAATTTTTCTAACATCTTGGGTTTGATCAAATATCACATCTTTGCTCTAAGCAATTTTGCTTGTAATCATTTAACTCACATGTGGTGGCGAAAGGTAAAGGTACTTTATTCGATCGTGTTTTTAAATTCATTGGACATTCATTCCACACATTCTGGCCTTGTAAGATCATTCCACTCACATAGATGCCTACAGGCGGTTGCTAAGCCATTGCCATGTACTGTAGAGAGGGCTAAAATATCCCTTTGTGCAATAGACAGAACAAGAGACAGACTTTCTTAAATCAGGACAGAGAAAAATACAAAGGACAAAGAAGAAGGATAGGAGAGGTCAAAAGGAAAGACATTGAGATGTGAAATATCCTTGTATGGTTTTGCTTTCCTTTACCTTAGTAAAGTAGACAGTTCATCTGTTTGGGGGCAAGAATAAACAGAAGATCCTAGATCAAGCTTATAATAAGCTTAAGGCAACATTCAATCCCTTGTGGACACAGAGACAATGAGATTTGAGACTTGCTCTGTCTTTTATTTGTAGTCTCTTTCTAGACTTTTCAGCTCTTTCAGTTTTTTGTTTTGTTTTGTTTTGTTTTTTTACCTATAAAATGGGAGATGAAGTTTCTACTTTTAAAGGAGTTCATCTGACTTATAGGTGATTATATATGTATCTGTATCTGTATCTGTATCTGTATCTGTATCTGTATCTGTATCTATATCCTGTATCCTGTATCTTGTATCCTGTATCCTGTATCCTGTTTCTGTATCTGTATCTGTTTATAGCTATATCTAATATATATTGGCCTTCAATAAAAGATAGCCATTAGTAATCTCTAATTAGAAATTTTGGATATAGAAGGATCCAAAGTAAATAGGAAACACACCTAGTGCTCCCTTGTCTGCAATACAGTCTGTGAGATGCTTGTTTACCGGTTTATTACAACAAAGAGGGATGAGGGTGAATTCAGACTTGATTTCAGCATCTTAATTACTCTTGCCACACAAGTAGAAGGTCTGAGGTCACTCCACATGTTTTTCATCTCTCTGTCTCTCCACGTTTAATTATTCACTTAATCCTACTACATTTACTGTCAAAATATTTCCTCTTATATCTATATCTCTTCTTGCCATTTCTGCCCTATTCATCTCTACACCAGACTATTGAGTGTCTTCCTAACATTTTCTGTAATCTTCTTCCACTTTAAACCATTTTTCAAGCTTGGCATCTTTAAACAAATGTTTCTAACATTAACCAAAAAAGCAATATCTTTGTGTCATTTACTAAAGAAACTCTTAGTGCTTGTTTTCAAGATGATGATTAGCCATCTTGTGGCTTGAACTCCTCTTTAGATTAGTCGTTCTCAACTAGAGTGACCTGGTGTCCAGAAGAACATCTTCTGCTGTTGTAACTTGGAAGGGGATATTGCTGGTGTTAATWTATTGAGATCAATGATACTGCTTAAAACACTACATGCACAAGGTAAATACTAACAACAGAGAACGGCTTAGATTTAAATAGTAATATTGATAAGATTAAGAAAATTCACTTTAGAACTGAGATAAGGGTCATGGAGTAAAACCCCAGGGACAGAACATGGCTGGAATCAATCAAACCTGAAAGTTAAGTTGCTACTTTTAGATGATGATGAGAGGCTGGGCAAAGCAAGATGGGCAGTTAGCCAAGATGAGAGGCTCAAGACTCAGACTATGTCTTTGTTTTTCATTATTTGCACACGTGGGAAATGAGCATGAATAATAACAGAATTGGAACACACTGAACAGCTGAGTATCAAATAACCTTCAGGACAAATAGGCAATTGAGCTGAGACAATAAGGTTTTGGGTTCAATCTGGGGTATATGAAAGAGGAGAAGAGTATATCATTCCTAAAGCTCCTCCAGCCTGAAAAGTGCATATTGCATACAGGTTAATCATCTTTCCAGAGTAAGGGACAGATGTTTGTAATAAGTAAATGCAAAAAATAACATAGGCTCATTTCTGGAACTGTACATTTTATAACRTCAAAATATGAGATCAAATTAATTCAAATAATAGAAATTCAACATTAGCATTGATGATAATACTAGCAATTATAATAGTGTTTAAATTAATATAACAACTTTAACCTGAAGAACTCCATGAAATGCAGGAATTGAAATTAAGTTTCTATAGCAATATAAGCAATCATGAGATAGAACCTGTAGTGGTGCTATTTCCAGATGCAATATGCCTCTCTAAAGTTGCAAATGCAGAGCGGTTGAAATATTTCATAATTTATCTCTCTTTTTTGTTTTTACAACAAGCCAGCAAGTATGAGATGATTTGAAAGGAGAAATTAATGATAAGATTTATGCAATGAAGTCACTAATGCACTCCTACCCAATACAAGAATAAGCAGAACTGAATCTCTTAGGTGTTTTGGATGAACTGTGCTTATATTCATATTTCAGTGAGGTGACATGTATAATCAATCACTAATATTATTATTAATATCTCTTAATAGAGAAGATGGATCATTGTGCATCTAAATTGTGCCCTGTTCCAGCTGTTATCTAATTAAAATAACTGAGATCTACAGTCATACAGTAATATTAATGGGTTATAATTTGTTTGAATATTAGTTCACAAAGAGATATTAGGCATAACTATGTTTTGCCATGAGAAATACCTGTTACATGAAACCATTCCCATTGTCAGTCCCTTGTTCCCAGGTCAAATGAATGTTTCATATTAACATGTACTGTTTTCTCTTGCATTGTCAATATGACCATTGGAGAAATTTCAGCTTTGCAGACAGAGGAGCAGTAAAGATATAAATGTAAATAATGGGGTGGAATGAGGAATATATTTTTAAACTCATAGAAGACTGGACTTGTTCAAGAGTTAGTGCTTAAGGTCCAAAATTGAAGAAAGGAAAAGGAGAAGGAAAAGTTTAATATGTAGGATAACCCAATCTTGTTTCAACAGGATGTTTTCTAAATTACCCTAGCTTTCATTTGGCTGATCCCGGGAAGTTTCTGAACATACACATAGGAAATACTTCATTTAATGTTCATTACAAACTAGATAGGAAGGCAGACTAAGAGAACCATTTCACCTCATCATGCAACAAATAGTTTTTTTTTAATTGGATATTTTATTTATTTATGTCTCAAATATTATCCCCTTTTCTGGTTTCCTATTTGCATACTCGCTATCATATCCCTCTTACCCTGCTTCTATGAGGGTGCTCCCCCACCCACCTAGCCACTTCTGCCTCACTTCCCTAGCATTCCTCTACACTGGTGTATCAGTCCTTCACAGGACCAAGGGCCTCCACTCCCATTGATGCCAGATAAGACCCCTTCAGCTCCTTCAGTCCTTCCCATAACTCCTCCATTGGGGACCCTGTGCTCAATTTGATGGTTAGCTTTCAGCCTCTACATCTATATTGGTCAGGTTCTAGAAGAGCCTCTCAGGAGACAGCTCTATCAGGCTCCTGTCAGCACGTACTTCTTGGCATCCACAATAATGTCTAGGTTTGTTGTCTGCATGTGAGATGGATCCCCAGGTAGGGAGGTCTCTGGATGGCCTTTCCTTCAGTTTCTGTCCCACTCTTTACACAGTAGCAATTCTGACAGGACCCCCACGGGAATGACATTAGCTGAAATACCCCACAAAGGGAAGGGATAAGCTGTAGAGATGATATCCAGAGGTTAGGCTTGACCCTCCTGTTGAGGGATGGGGCCATCCACCCATCTCAAAAATTTTAACAAATTGTTCTTAATTGACCAATGACAAGTTTTTGTTTTGTTTTGCTTGTTTTTGTTTTTGTTTTTGTTGTTTAAGCACTACTGAAGACTAGGCCTTGGAACTCACACATGTTAGTCATGTACTCTGCCAATATGCTGAATCWCCAGTCCACAATGGATTTCTTTAAAWTCACACGGAAATGCACAGAAAGATACACAAAGGCACAGGCATTCACACAAACACACACCGTTATATAAGCAGTATATTTTTATTATTACATTGAAAGGCTAATGTAAAAAAATGCATTAAAGAAGTACTATATGTTTTATTCGGTGTTTCTGAATCTCTTAAAATTTCATTTCATCCTCACAAATATTTCCCAAACTAAGTATTATTACATGTAACTTAAAGATGCAGAGCTGCTCGTAATCAGAGCTTCCCAAGACATGGCACATGAGTGTTGTCCAGCTCAGGATAGAATTGAATAGAGCCTAACACAAAATTTAAGCTTATGTAAATCACTAAGTTGATTTTTGAGCTTGTTATGTAGTTGTTGAGTTAGAATTTTTTAAAGGACAATGTAGCCTAGAGAAGGCTGAAACCTGGGAACCAATGAAAGGCAAAAGAGCATGCCAGTGTCACTCTATGGGGGCATCGGTAATACTCAAGCCCGTGTGTTTTAAGCAAATATTGATTGTAACACTTTATACTTAACTGAGATGTACCTACAATATCAGTGGGTTCCAAATTCCTAAAGGTAGATTATTTTCAATAATATTTGAACTTCCAGTGAAAAAACTGAAATAAATGATATGTGCCCTTTTTGAGGTTCAGATCCTGCCAAGGATATGAGGATTTTTGTTTTAAAATGCATCTTCCCAAGACATCTTGAATTGATGTGTGGGAAACCATTGAGTGTGGTTTGGTTGTCCTTATGGGGACCAATCCAGTTCCGTGAGAAAGAGAAAGAAACACAGAAAGTAAACATTCAAAAGAGGGAAAAGCCATTAAAACTGTTTTCTGGACTTCTGTGGCAGGGGAGGCAATATAAAAGTAATTTAACATTTTAAATATGGTTGTGTCTCTTTAAACGCAATATGAAATGACTTATGACTCCAGCAACCCTTCTTGATTACTGTCTGTTACCATTCATCATCACCATGGTAACAGCACTGTTGCCAGCTGTGTGCTTGGTAGTGAGGAGGAGGCAGTGCTGTTGGCTGGGGACAAGAGGGTAGTAATGTGAGACTCTAGAATTACAGGAGTCTTTTTCTTTTTCTTCTTTTTCTTGTACATGATGGAAGAACTGAGAAGATGACAYTTGCCCTGTGGCTCTGCAAGCCCCCAATGTGGGGTAGAATCCAGAGGGGAACACTAGAACAGATGGTCTCAGTGTCCTTGCCTCTCTGTGGAAGCAAAATAAAATGAGATCAGACACACTCCCATCTGGAAGATTATCCACCGGGCAGCAGAAGTCATGGAGAAGGAACAAACTGTGTGTAAATTTCATTAACACAATTTCTCATGGTGACTCCTCAAGCACGTGGACCAATCATCTGAGCTGCCTCCTTCTGGGTTCTAAGCCACAAATGCTCTGAGAGTTATCTACAAATCCACCCACCCATTTCCTGCCTGACCCTGTGTTCATTTTACCTCCATCTTCCTCTTAATTGATTTTCTGTTTCTTTCTCACCTTTTTGTGTGGTTCATGCCCCCAAGTCTTTTATACCTGCCTCCTTCCTCCTACCACTCTTTCCTAATTAGTGATCTAACAAATTAGATAGAAAGGGAGGTAGATAGTCTCTTTTGACTACCACTTACTATAGATTGAATTCTAGGATGGTTTTGGGACCTCACCAAATCTACCCAGAGAGTTCTTGATTGGGTCAGTATTAAACCCAGGTCTCAAAATCCCCAACCCAGTCCTTCTTATATTACCCAGTGCCACTTCATCCAATTTCTCTCCTCACTTCTTGAGCTAATTCTCTGGCACACTGAAGTACAGTCAAATCTCAAACCTCTAAGCCAATTATTATTTAGCACAGAGTAATCCTTGTTTTCATGGAGTGATTCTCTGCAGAACTTAGTTTGCACCAGAGACATTGGAGAATGCATCCTCATGAGATATACTGAGGGAGGGGAGCAGAGAAAAGATGGCTTAGTCATCTTTCCACTTTATTTAGAATGAGTATTAAGGTCCCAGGGCATTGAATGGCTTGAAATGAGTATATACAAAAGCACCAGGAGCATCAGAATATGATTAGTCTGCAGTGCTAAACTCTGCATGGGCTGCAGGCTGCTGAGGGAATAAGGGACATCATTTCCAAGTTTGCTACAGAAGTATTTCATACAAACATCATTAGTTAGCAAGGGATTCTTACACGTGAGGTTATAATATGACTTCTCAGACACCTAACACAGCATCCATATTCTGTGTATGCTATTAAGATAGAGGCATCCTGGTCATTCATCAGGATCCAAGTATGCTTATGAGGAATAGTTCCTGGGTCTGCAGAGGNTTGCCCTGTGGCTCTGCAAGCCCCCAATGTGGGGTAGAATCCAGAGGGGAACACTAGAACAGATGGTCTCAGTGTCCTTGCCTCTCTGTGGAAGCAAAATAAAATGAGATCAGACACACTCCCATCTGGAAGATTATCCACCGGGCAGCAGAAGTCATGGAGAAGGAACAAACTGTGTGTAAATTTCATTAACACAATTTCTCATGGTGACTCCTCAAGCACGTGGACCAATCATCTGAGCTGCCTCCTTCTGGGTTCTAAGCCACAAATGCTCTGAGAGTTATCTACAAATCCACCCACCYATTTCCTGCCTGACCCTGTGTTCATTTTACCTCCATCTTCCTCTTAATTGATTTTCTGTTTCTTTCTCACCTTTTTGTGTGGTTCATGCCCCCAAGTCTTTTATACCTGCCTCCTTCCTCCTACCACTCTTTCCTAATTAGTGATCTAACAAATTAGATAGAAAGGGAGGTAGATAGTCTCTTTTGACTACCACTTACTATAGATTGAATTCTAGGATGGTTTTGGGACCTCACCAAATCTACCCAGAGAGTTCTTGATTGGGTCAGTATTAAACCCAGGTCTCAAAATCCCCAACCCAGTCCTTCTTATATTACCCAGTGCCACTTCATCCAATTTCTCTCCTCACTTCTTGAGCTAATTCTCTGGCACACTGAAGTACAGTCAAATCTCAAACCTCTAAGCCAATTATTATTTAGCACAGAGTAATCCTTGTTTTCATGGAGTGATTCTCTGCAGAACTTAGTTTGCACCAGAGACATTGGAGAATGCATCCTCATGAGATATACTGAGGGAGGGGAGCAGAGAAAAGATGGCTTAGTCATCTTTCCACTTTATTTAGAATGAGTATTAAGGTCCCAGGGCATTGAATGGCTTGAAATGAGTATATACAAAAGCACCAGGAGCATCAGAATATGATTAGTCTGCAGTGCTAAACTCTGCATGGGCTGCAGGCTGCTGAGGGAATAAGGGACATCATTTCCAAGTTTGCTACAGAAGTATTTCATACAAACATCATTAGTTAGCAAGGGATTCTTACACGTGAGGTTATAATATGACTTCTCAGACACCTAACACAGCATCCATATTCTGTGTATGCTATTAAGATAGAGGCATCCTGGTCATTCATCAGGATCCAAGTATGCTTATGAGGAATAGTTCCTGGGTCTGCAGAGGSATGTCCATGCAATGATTGAACCCCTTTGCTCTCCTCCACTTCTGCATACTTGTGACCTAGTTGTAGGATAGTTATGTCTGAAAAGCCTACAAATCCAGCTTAACAGAGTGATAATTGCAGAGAAAGAGCTGCTATCCTTTACTGAACCCTAGTATATACCCAGGGATTTTAAAGACATTAGCTTATTAATGCTTACAACCTGTCAAACAGGTATTGCTGTCACATAATCAGGAAATCAAGAACAAGAAAAAAATTACTTAGAGTTGTTACATCCTAAATAAACAGCACAGCCAGGATTCATTCCTAGCTATGACAATGATTTTAAATGTTGTATGGTTTAGCTATTATCTTTGGCATCTTAGAAATAACAAGTATGCTTTGCTGTAAGGTTATTTTCTAGATACCTGTGTTTACAGCAATATGAAGAACACATGGATAAAGGAATAAGACACAACCTCTTTCCTCTTGTAGCTCATAATCTATTTTATGACTATGGAAATATTGGCAAGAGAGAAACAATCAGAGCAAGGAACATGCAACTTCAGACAGATCAATAGTCTAAACAAACAAACAAACAGGGTGGTAAATCTACTTTAGATGGATTCTGTTAGCTTATGGTATTTAAGCTGAAATCTGAAACATAAGAATGGATTAGCCATCATATTGTTGAGAGAGGAGTTTGTCAAGTAAGTATCAATTTTTTTTGGACAGGCAATCAAGTTTATTCGTGTTCACAGAATATACTAGGCGACCCCAGACAGCCACCCTCTGACAATCCATGCACTCAAGTCTCCTACAGCTGCCCCAAGAAGCAACCGGGAAGACACCAAAGGCCACAGAGATTATTCCCAAGGGTCAGTGGAAGTCTTACAACAGACTAGAGAGTTGAAGTGCTAGAAGATGGAGTGTTATCCCTAAACCTATGCACAACCACCACCAGCAATCCCCTTCCCCACCAAAACTAATCCCCAAGCTGGGAGTCCTACTACACGGATCCTACCTCCCACAATTCTATCTCATYGACCCTATAAATTGTAATAGATATCTATGTTAGAGCAAGGGAGCATATCTCAAACTTCTGCATCAGAATATAAATATTATATACATCCCTCTTTCACCTAGGAGTATATACATGAATAGATAAATATTAATTAGACACCAAGAAGGCCTCTGTCTGTTCCTAGCGAGCCTTGCCAGGACCCATGGTGCTTCAGGCTTGCCCCAAGCACCAGCATCTTCTCTTGGCGGCAGTGTTCTGAGTTAGTGCTGCCTTAGAAGTCCCAGTTTAGGATACGTTCTGGCACACCAGTTACCCCTGGTACCTCTTTGGTTTTTTCAGACTGTAACCCATCGCGTTTAGAAAGCCGCTGGATGTTGCTGGAGAAAAGCTTTGAGATACAGAGCTCAGTTTCACAGGTTCCAGGACTGAAGACTCAGTAATAGGCACAAAGATGGGCTCAGGTGATACTACGCTGGTAGCAGCCTCCAGAGCCAGTGGCTAAGACACATCCTCTTCAACCATCAAAATCTGGCAGAATATGATGGCAAGCAAGAGAAAGAAGACCATCTTGGCAATGTTGGTTTCCTTGGTTGGTAGCTGGTGCTGGACCACTTGAGAGTAGAGCACCCTTCGGCTTTGTATTTTTTTGTTGTTTGTTTTCGTTTTTGTTTTTTGATAGTTTCTTTATTTACATTTCAAATGTTATCCCCCTTTCCTGGTTTCCCCTCTGAAAACACCCTATCCAATGCCCTTACCTCCCACCCCCTACTCATCAACGAACCTACTACCCCTTCCCTCTCTTGGTATTCCTCTCTACTGGGACATAGAGCCTTCTCAGGACCAAGGGCCTCTCCTCTCATTGATGTCCAAGGCCATCCTCTACTACATATGCAGCTAGAGCCATGGTTCCCTCCATGTGTACTCTTTGGTTGGTGGTTTAGTCCCTGGCAGCTCTGGAGGTGCTGGTTGGCTCGTATTGTTCTTCCTAWGGGGCTGCAAGAACCTTCAGCTCCCTGGGTCCTTTTCACTAGCTCCTCTATCGGGGACCTTGTGCTTAGTCCAATGGTTGGTCGAGAGGATCCACATCAGTATTTGTCAGATACAAGCAGTGCCTCTCAGGAGACAGCTATATCCATCCCATATACAGTCACCAAACCCAGACACTATTGTGGATGCCAACAAGCGCTTGCTGACGGCAGTGTTTTCAGTAACTGCCAGAAGTGTTCAGATGTGTGGTGGACGCACCCACCCACTCTCAAAGAGTGTTGGAGGTGAAAATTTTGGACCTGGAGCCCCTCCAGAGTTCTGGGCTGGTGGAGCTGGAACCAGGGCCCTCAGGCCAGTCATGATATAGAGATGGTTGTGTGAGTGGCACATARTTTCCATGTTCTGAATAGGGTGTAGAGGAGTCTTCAACTACTTCTTGTAGATAGAGCTTCAAGAAGAAAAATAGATTGACRAGTTTGAATAATGGCAAGTTTCCTATAGATAAAGAGTGGTAAAATCCTAATACTCAAGGAAGATAGTGGCAACTGGTATGATCAGATGGCACAACCTGCTTCTAGTTCTCTTTTCAGGGGAGATTGATTTAAACTAGCTAGAGAGATGGCGTTGTAAGGTACATGCTGCACAATTGTGAGGATATAAGATTGCTTATATCCTCACAATTTATCCAAACCTTCAAGAAGACAGACAAGRTAGGGTCATATGAAACTTCAGTGCCGGCACTACTATTGTGAGATAGCAGGTAGAGACAAAGAATCCCTACAAACTCATAGTCTATCCAGCCTTTCATACACACCAAGAAACACCAAACACCCTGCCACACCGTCTTAACGTTTTACCTCTGAAAAACCAAGGCAACTCTAATAACATTTTTTGGGTGTGGCTTACAGGTTCAGAGGTTCAGTCCATGATCATCAAGGCTGGAACATGGCAACAACCAGGCAGTCATAGTGCTGGAAGAGCTGCGAGTTCTACATCTTCATATGAAGGCTGTTAGGAGAATACTGACTTCCAGGAAGCTAGGATGAGGATCCTAAAGCCCCTGCCCACAGTGACACACCTACTCCGACAAGGTCACACCTACTCCAAAAGGGCCACAAGTAATAGTGCCACTCCCCGAGCCAAACATATATATATACCATGACACATACATACAAAGTGGAAACTGAGGGATGAACATTTTCTCTGACTTCCATACATACATCATGCTATGTTTACATGTTCAGTCTTTCACACACATATCCATGTGTGCACATGCATCATACAATCTGAACATATGTTCAAAGCTTAAATGATTTAAAACTATAGAAATGCATGGGCCATAATATGAAGATATCTCTTTAATAGCATTATAGAAAGTTTTTTAAAAAAATTTTCCACTTCTCTCACAGATTAAGACATTCTAGGTCATGTATTTAATTCTTAGTGATATTAATATTAAATCTATTATGTCATTGAGGTTTTGTC
>BDUI01006280.1:52876-63034 GCA_002335545.1 Apodemus speciosus
CTTCCTTCCTTCCTTCCTTCCTTTGTCTCTCCTTTCTTTCTCTCTTCTTTCTTTCTCTCTTCTTTCTTTCTCTCTTTTTTCTTTCTCTCTCTTCTTTTTGCCTTCTTTTTATCTTTCCTTCACTCCTTTCTTTCTCTCTAGGGTTCATTTGTATTCCCTTTTCATATTTAAATAGAAAGTAAACTATTCATTCCTTGTGAGGCTTGCCCAACTGCTCTGATCAACCTACTGTCTTCTGGATTTACATTATATTGCCAGCTCACATCCACCTTCCCATCACAATCCCCTACTTGCTAACTGCTAGGAGATTTTTGCCACTCCTGCGTTCCATTGTCCAGCCCATGAATAACCATCAGACGCCAGGCAACCAGAATCATCTCTGCCTATTATTTGCTTTATAATTTGGGAAATTTTATGCTTTTGAAATTTAGAATCCTCATCCGTGAAGTTACTTCAGTAATACTTAGTTCACTTTTAGTTTGTGAGGTGGTTACTGGCCAAAGTTAATAGGTGTGGCAATCTTCCTATGAAGAACTTTCTTAGTAGTAGTTTTGAGAAGCAAAATGGTAAGAAGAAAGAAGTTATGAGGTTGACTGAAGGGATGCTCACTTCAGAAGAAATCAAGGATGAGACCATCAAAGGAGACGTTTGTTATTATTATATTTTCAAGACAACATATATAGTTRTAGGTTATGTACYTGATTCTGGTCTTTATTTTCTCTCTGTAAAATGGACTGTGCTAAGAGAACTTTGGGATCTCTCTTAACTATAATACTCAATGACTCTTAAAAAGTAGGAGATGGCACAGAAAAGATACAGGGTAAGAGAAAATGCAACATTTTACATGAAATTTAGATTTTATGCCAATATAAAATGTAACTTACTTCTAACAAAGTAACAAGAAGAAAGAACACCCATATGACACAGCATTCCTTCTTGGCTCTGAAAGACTTCCAGATTGCATCTAATTTTAAACTCCTTTATGGAGGCCAAAGAGGTGCCTGTGGACAGCTTGATGATAAATCTTTCAGCATATGTAAATCTTCTCTAAGTCATCTTAATAGGAGAACGTGAGCTCATCAAGCATCCTCCTCCAGAGTTGTCAATCTGGCAGCTGTCATCAACATCTGATTCATTACAAAAGTATTGAATTCTCCTWAGATGAACCAGAAGAATGTCCAAAGGAGAGAAGATCAGATACAGAGGTGATTTAACACTCTTTAGCAGGGGGCTTCTTCTTGGCTGAGAATATAATATACCTTCTTAGAAGGAAGGAAGATCTCTTGGGTTTCTTCATCATCAGTATTACCAGAATAATTCTGGGCAAATTTATAAGTCTCATTAGAAATGCATGGCTGTCCTACTGTCRCATTTCACCTACATTTTCTCCTGTGAGAAGTCTGACCTCAGTAGTCTTTGGTAACTCTATAAAGTCACAAAGAATGGGTTGATCATCTTGTAGAATTGCCCCACTTTGAAGATGTCAAACTCAAGAAACCCTCTCTATTATACAGTCTTAAAAGAACTTTGATTGCTTCCCACACCTATAGGGTGATGTTCAAAGCCCTTCTTCCCAGAGATCAATTGTCAGCTGTCTTCCATTTAATTTTTCTATATCAAGATATTTCCATCACCATGAACTGATCATGACTCTTGGCTTTATGTTAACCTTGTCCTTGAATCACTTTTAATAATATCTCCAGAACTATTTATATTTGTGACAGTTAACACTTTCTTGTGTTGGCTGCTTGCATGTTACAGTATGCTTTGCAAAGTTTCTGGCCATGTAGTTACAAGGCTGTAATCAYATTTCCCAAGTTATGATACAATAAATACCTAAATGTGCTTCTAAATGAGAGCTATCATTCTAACTGGGGTCTGCTCTAATCAGTCTCCAATGTTCAAATGCTACTGTCATACAGTCTTTTGCCATGCTTCTAGAGGTGAAAATTAATGATATCATATGACTTTATTGTAAATGCAGTTGGAAATGTCCTTCTTCACATGCTTGTCTCCTCSACTACACTGAAGTTTTTAAGTTTAAGGCTTTTACCCTATTCATCACTGTATTCTCATACACTATTATACCATCTATAAATCAAACTTTCATGAGTAAGCAAAATATGTTAATTTATGAGATATTTATATCATTTATCTAAATAGAAGCATGAAGTTGGATGGTTACAAAATAATTAGGTAGACCCATTTCAAATCTCAAGTAATGAAATAGTTTTTAATTTGGTCCAAGGGAAAAAGAGATAGCTTATATATTTAAGTAAATCTAGATTCAGATTTTGGGACTGATCATATTCATTTGAATAGAATCTGAGGAAGGAAAACAATACAAAAGTTACAAGTGTAGAAGTTCAGAAATGTGTATGTAAATGTGACAAACAAAATTATAAACTAATTCAAACCACAATCTGAATAAGGGTTGAATTTTTGGGAATATGATAATATGGATTACTTCCTGCTTGCTTCAAATTTGATTCTTTGTATCTATGAGTATAGATAATGCTCAGCCTGAAATAATGTCCAGGGTAATTTTTGTGGATCACTATTGTCTCAGTTATTCTCATAAAAATATGTTTATAATTCACTGATTGTAATATCACGTATACAGCAAGGTTTTTTTTTTTTTATGCCAGAGGAAAGTGAAGCTATGGGATTTGTAGTTCTATTTACACCAGTTGCTAGGAATAACTTAATTTTGTCAATACATCTGCTGAATCTTGATCTTTTCATGCAAAATAATGTCTCTGTTTTGGTATCGGTTCTATTTTCTTTGGCAGTGGTAGGTCCAATTCCATTTATCTTATGTGAGTACAAAGAATTAGAACAAAAAATGTTGTCAACTTACATAGTTTCTTTTGCCCTAGATGTATATCTATAGCCCACATAGTCCAACACCTAGAATTAGAGCTAAGTTTCTTTACATACTCATGATGTCTTCTTTATGAATGTCATGTTGTTAAACATTGTGAAAGGAATGAAACTCATTGGACAGGTGGGCCAATTCTCAGAGATACCTATGATGGTTTGAAGCCATTCCCAGGATTTAGAAAAAGATTGTATGCAAACCTACTCTACCAGGAATTTCTTATTTCAAACAAGATTTTCTTCAAAGCAAAAGGCACAGATCCTGAGCTGAAATTGTACAAAACTCTTCCAGACAAGGAAATGGACACTCTGAGGTTTATCAATCTCAACATAACTTTCATCTGGTTACAAAATCTTCGAACAGTGAAGCTAGAAGGACTTTTAGTCATCTACTATAAATCTTCCATTTATTTATTCCATTTTTTACTGATTTTGTATACATACATGCACTGTGTCTCTGTCTCTTTCTTTCCCTCTCACTTTCTGTGCTTGTGTGCCAGTTACATGATGTGCATATTGTGGGCAAAGTATAAATTAGGGTTTCAGTTCTATTGTTCCACTGTGTGGACTTCTAGGAAAAAACACAGTCCATGGCAACAATGTCCTTTATCTGACAAGACCAAGTCCTTTATTTTAATATATAGATAGTACTTCTCCATAAAGGCAATGTGGTTGAATCATTTYGTAAAGTATCATAATTAGGATTAAAACCAAGTTATATTAAAGCATTAATTCCACCCAGGTATATCTTCTAGTATTCCCAATGTGGACATTTATCATTATCTTTATATTGAGCAATTCTGCATGTATCTGAAATGATTTAATAAATATCCTTAAGTAAATATCAAAGTTATAATAATAACCCTAAAATTAGTCCAGCATTTACAATCTCAAAGTTTTAAAATACTATATAAGGAGCTGACAACTAAAGAATTTTCCTGCTTTCTGATTGCTGATCAATTGTCCCTGTCTTTTAGAAACTTTCTAAAACAGCATTTCAAATGTCCAATGGGATGACTTGAACAAAGTCTTCAGGAAAACCCAGGTCATGTATATATTGAATGAAGGAGCCTTTTTAGAAGGCAAATAACTACCAGATAATAAGTACATACTATGAATCCAAGGGTGTGCATAGACTTCTAGTCATATTATCTTATTACTAGTTATCATAATAAGCTTCTGATTAGATTTTGTCTTGCTTGACAAATGAAATAATCAAGAGTCAGAGAGATGTTATAATCAGCCTATGTTCATTTAGTTATTAAGTAGATATTGAGGATGCTAACTCTGCCCTCTGCTTTTGCCTCCTCTGGGCTATGCCTTTCAGAGTTGCAGAGTAGGAAGAAAGATAACTGACATATTTGCCTACCAAAATGCAGGTAAAATTCTACTGTCTGCTAGCCACATGCTGATTTCTTGTGTGATTTTAGCTTTAGCTTCTTCTACACTCCAAGCAAAGCTGAAATCAAGCTGCAGTCCCCTCCTGACATTATCATTTTTGTTCTCTGGACTTAAAGTGTGCTTTTATGAAGTGGACATGGGTCTTCATTTGTAACCATACCCAGGTAATAGGGGCTTGCTTCTTTTGTGTCCCAGAAAGATAGGCTGATGGAAGACCTCCTAGTTACAAGGGTCTTAACAACATTATGGGAACCCTAAAATCTGAACATAAAGTGAGATTTTGATGGTGGATGAAAACATTTCTAATGCCCTAGATTCAAACAGTTTAAGAATAAAATACATCCATGTCCTAATATGATATCTCTTACTTAAGTGTTACAGGAATTTAAGTGAAATCTTCCTTTTCTCTGAGTGCTTTTTCTACTACTTCATGTGAAAGAAAAAAAGGAATGTAATTGTAACTGCTTCAATAGTGGATGGATTGTCAATAAGAACACATGTCTAATGACATAGCTTCCCTAAAGATTAATAGATAAAAAGTCATATAAGTCATGTATTTCACAATGGCCCATAGCATGCATTCAGTTTCTGTATTAGTGAGTATGACACTAAACTAAGGAAGTTTACTATTTTATAGTCTATTTTATCTACAAGTAAAATAAAGGTAGTATTCCTTTATGAGGTTACAGTTCATCAGCTGACATGTGTAGAAAAATTCCTAACATAATGCTAATGGGTGTCTAAAGCATCTAAATTGGTGAATGTTAGAAAAGAAGTCAAAACAGTTACATTTGTATATCTGTGTTTTATGTGTCTTTCTGGATTTTTCAGCTGTGTTCCCTCCCCGAGTGGCCACATTTTCAGATTACTTGCAGAAGAAAAGCAGAGATGCTAGGATCCATGCACAAGAAACTCAATCATGGAGCTGGAGAGATGAGTTTAAATGCCACAGTTCTCCAAGGAAATAATCAGAGATGTGGACTTGTCTGATCAGCACAATGTTATTTCACTATTAAAATGTCATTAAACCCTACAATCTACCAGCAGAGAACTGGAAATTAAATTATGGAATATCTACATAATTAAATCTCACATACCAATAAAAGGCATCTTATAGAGAATGTTTGACAAACTTATCTCATCACAGGGACCGCCTGGTGTGATTTATAAAAGTAGAGCCTCCACCAATGTCTTCCTGAAAAAAATCTGCATAAAGAAAGTCTGGAAATAGGTATTTTTATCAAGTGCCCCAAGTGACATTTCTGAACAGTCAGATTTGTGAGGTTTTCTTTTAGGAAATATATTTTTAATGCTGCAAGAACTTCTATTAAATAATAAATGCCACAAGTTTAAGGGGTCTTTTCCTTGAAAAAATAAATTAAAAAAACAATATATCTGTGTGGCGGAGAAGTTTCTATCTCAGGCACAGTGATTATAGCTTTCAGTATCAGGAGACCTGGTTTAAATATTACAACTGGGTTTTCCTAATCAATTCAAGTACTTCAAGTACTGCAAGAACGTCTCTATGCTTGGATACCCTTGTTATTTTCTTTTTTGATTTTGTATTTAAGGAGATAGGAAGCTATAGCTTATGCACCATTGTGAAGATAATATAAATGAAGTCATTGTCAGTAAAATTAGGGGTATTTTGACTCCTCACCATGAAGATAAAAGGTAATGTTGCCTAATAACTCTATCATCATTACCAACAAGAAACACAGAAACCATGGGAAACAATTAATTGCAGAGATTGGGTAATACACAGTTCAGGCTTATGACCTTCAAGGAAAGCATCATAATGGAGACAGTTTTCTCTAAAGATACATTTTAGGAGGTGATGAATGTTGTGGTGGTTTGAGTAAAACTGACCCCCATATGTCCATAGGGAGTGATATTATTAAGAGATGTGGCCTTGTTGGAGTGGGTATAGTCTTCTTGGGGGAGGTATGTGACTGCGGAAAGGTTTTGAGGTCTTAGAAACTCAAGCAAAGCCTAATGTCTCAGTCTTTTCCTGTTGCCTGTGGATCAAAATGTAGAACTTTAAGCTCCTTCTCCAGCACTGCATCTGTTTGCATGCTGCCATGATGATAATGGACTGTGCCTATGAAACTGTAAGTCAGCCTAAATTATATGGTTTCCTTTGTCATGGTGTCTCTTAACAGCAACAGAAACCCAAACTAAGACAGGTGTGAAAGACACACAAAACCCAATATTCTTGGATGAAATCGAGACAAAATGAAACTGGGAGAAGAAAATTGGTGAATATGTCTAAAGCATAAAACCTGGAAGGATGAAAAAAGACAAAAATTATGTGCATGTTAAGGTACATATCGCTATGTTTATGTAAAATGTGAAACTCTAAGAGGCCAGCAAACAATGAGTCAACTGAACAATAGTCATGTGTGTAGAGGACTGGTGATTGCCCATGTTTCCTCTAGTGGGAGAAAGGAAAAGAAGGCCTTACACAGAAGATAAACCTCAGGAGAGACATGATTTAGTATTTGTTCTGAGTTAAACACAGATCATTCCTATTCGGAACTATAAAGACTTTAAGACAGGACTGTAAATCTATGATGTACTAATTGTATCCCACAGTTAATCCCTTCTTTCTGAAACTGGTGGTTTGTAAATACATCCCATTGTTCACAAGGTATCTGTAGCTATGTTTGCTACAAGTTCAAATTTGAGCATTTCAGCAGAAACTGAACAATTTATACACCCTGATATATTTACTGCTTAATACTAAAAATTACAAAAATTTGCTGACCATTTCTCCAAATCAATCGCAAAGTAACTTAAACACTGAAAGGTAGGAAAAATGGCTCCTTGAATTCAGCCAGCAATTTAGCATACAGTAATAAAACTGATAATTTCATTTAATTAGTAGAAATCTACTATGCAGGTGCCCTGAGACCTTGGAAGTGCCTGGCCTGAGAAGATCATGAGAAGGTAAACTTGCCCTCTAGAATGCCCAGAAAACATAGAATGCTGGAACCAATTGAGTGTATTTTGATAAAAATGCTGATGAAAACAATTATGAAATCTCTAGAGAGACAGAATCAAACTTGTATAGTTTAGAAGTCTATTTATATAGTAGTTGCAATTAATAATCCTATTAAGTCTTTAGCATGAGAAGTTTGTATTCATTTCTGAATATTTATCCTATGACCTAAGACTTGATAAATGATGTAAAGACCTCAAATGGTGTCACATCATGACAAAAATCCATGGCCCAATGAGAAATTCTTAGTGTTAATGGCATTTATAAACAATACCCTTTTAGGCAGTGAGAATTCAATAACAACCCGATCGTGTCTGCATTGGGAAAAATAACTATTAACAATTTTTTGCCAAAGTACTAGTATGTTGCCCTAACACTCGCACTTCCCCCCTCCCATGATCCTTCAGGATTAGAGGTTAAGAACTTAGGAATCAACAACACAGATTCCAGGATCCAGATAAAAAGGGAGGGGTGCCTACATATCCATAAGGGCTGCTCATGTCCCCTTGGTCCATCACTGTTCAGAGCAGCTGGCACCAACCGATTGGCTGTCCTGTCTCATGCTCTGTCTTTGTCTCTGCTGTCAGGCAGGTGCCAGGGGTTAGTGAATGTGGAAGCACCTGCTGCGCAGGTGTGGGCCATTGAGGRCTGCTAGTCAGAACTATCTACACTAGTCTTTATCTATACTAGTACTAGAAACTAAGGAACATGTAGCAACTCCTCAATGCACAAAACGTTTGGAGTTCTCAAAGGAGTCCTTTACTACTGATTTCCCAGGATDACCAAATTTACTCAATGTGAAACTGAGAGCTGACCAACACAAAGCAAATGAAATGTAATCAATAGCTMAAAAGAAACAGGAATCCCCGGGAAAATGATCAAACAATGAAGGCTTCCTTAATCTGGATAAAAGGCCAGGAATCTATTGTCCTTAAGAGATACAGAATTGAAACCCAAAAGAAAACTGAGTAAATATAGAGGTTGTTTGGAAAAACAAAACAAACCTAAACAATCAAACAAAGAAACAGACAAGTAAAAATCCAAAACTATTCTCTTCTAAGGAGAGAAATTCCATAGAAAAGAATGAACAGGAACCACACCCAAACACATGCCACAGAYACATCCTGGGTTTCTATTGTAATTAAGAGGCAGAATAGGCACTTCCAGGAAGGTATCCACACTCTTGAAATTTCAGGTATTTCGTGTAATACATCAGGGAAAGGTGGCTCTAGAATTTGATCTACCAGTTGCCTTCAGGATATCTATCTACTTCCAAGACAACTTTCAGTGTATGAGATTTGTTCATARCCACTAAGGATGGGGCTATTTCTCCATATGAACTCTAGTGTAAGGGTCCATGACTCACTGAATAATGATACCCTGGACTCAAGTTGTATGCAAAAGCAAAGAACATTTTATTCTGTAGAGGTCCAGCATACTGGAGACTACCATCTCCCAAGATGGAGGTACTCCAATGAGCTCACAGGCCAGATTCAAAGTACATAAGGGGAATTCCTGGGAGGGGTAGGTGATCTTCTATCTTAGTCTGTTGGYTCTACCTCTAAGGGACATCCCACAACCATTGCCAGGGCTTGCGSGGCAGGAAAATCTTACCAGAGAAGTCTGTAAACTGTTGCTGAGGAAATCTGGAAACAGTTGCTAACTCATTGCTCTAGCCTCAGGCCAGGTAGCAGGGCACCTTCTTATGGCAGCACCGTTTCTGATTGGCTGCCTGAGGCCTGGGGTGTTTGTTTGTTTGTTTGTTTGTTTTTTCAGTAGCTGACTTACATGGTCATGCCCAGTTCTTGGAAACAGAGATTTAGGCCTAGTCTCCTGAGCTAGCCTATTTCACTAGATCTAGAACAAGGGACTTGTCACTGGAGCCTTCTAGCACATCAGCGTCAGGCCTGCCTGGTCTCTATAACTATCTCTCTAAGCTTTTTTTYACTCAAAGATTATAGAAGGCAGAATTGGGATTCTGTGACCTGTGAAGATTCCCTGAGAACCTTAGGGTGTAAGACCCAAAAAAAACAACATGGGGGTGCCCGGCACCCCATGCCTTGGAAGGTGACACCCAAACCACTCTTGAGAAACCGTCTTGATGCAACAGCAAGAGGATTTTTATTCCAGAGGCTCTGGGGCTCACAGCCATACACCACATAGGGGTAGGGGACTGTGAGCCATGAGTACAGAATCGGGACAGCTTTTATAGGTTTACAACAAAACCCACGCATCACAGCCAATCATTCTTTAGCATCAAGAGCCGGCGCACTGAGAGCCAATTGATTTGTACCACTCTATAGCTTCTAAGCCAATCAGTTTAAATTATCCAAGCCCGCGCTCTGACAACCAATCAGTTTTCTATAGAAATCAGATAGCAACTAGTTAGCTCATTTCCGATTATGGGGCCAGGGCCACGTACGCATTTCCTGTTACGGGGCCAGGATTACGTATTAGGCGCCTGGGGACCTGAGCACCTGCCTAGGGTGAGCCCTGCAGCCTGTGCAGCTGTGCAGTGACCCCGCCAGCCCAGCTGCACTCGCCCTTGCGCCAGCTGCTCTGAGGAGTCGAAACTGGAAAGGACATGGGAACCTTCCCAGGCCTGTGGCTTGCRGCTGGACATCACAGGCAGATATGACGTGTGCATTCCTGGGTAGCTCAAGGAATGTGACCATTCACCTAGTTTCTAACAAAGAGCAGTTTTTGGGGGTCATTTACGAGTTAGGCATGGGGGATTTTTAGCCTGTAATTCTCATCCTTTCAAGGGCAGTTCACTAGAGRAGAAATCATTTAGGCAATTGGGTTTAGGAGACAAAGTTCAATGTTATTAGATCTAGAGAAATGTTCCATGTTGAGCCACCATCACATCAAATTTG
>BDUI01006280.1:64679-76775 GCA_002335545.1 Apodemus speciosus
CATGTCAGTCTACAATGTTACCTGGTGTGATATATCTTCATGACCTTTCACACCCCCTACTCTCCATCATTGCTCTTTCCAAGTTTCTCAATATGTTCCTTATGTCTGCATTCCTTTTGAATATCTAAACTGCACATCCCAGAGAACATAGTTTTGTACAGTGGAAAAAATTCTTGGGCCAGATACTCCAGCCATAACAGACTGACTGGAATATGGTTCAGACCTGTACTGTGCTTACTGCATTATATTGTTACAATTGGCTGAGCTCTTTATTCTTTGAAACAAATCTCCATGTGTTATTCAAATTCTGAATATTCTACCAACTTTTGTYGTATAACCACTTGATATAAGACACATACACAACAGTTAACCACATTCAACTTACTTCCAGCTATCACCTACAGACATACAACYTCCACATCAGTTACAGCCTTCTCTGCTGTCTCCCTATCTCCAGCATGATCTCTATTGACTATTGTCTGCATCAGATCCAGCACCATTTTCCAGTACAACATCATTTGCTTTCTTGCCAATATTGTCAATGAATCTCACTATGGTAGGTAGATCCAGTTCTCACTAGAGTATTTTCATTTGTTAGTTTGTTTGTTTTTTTTATTTACTCAGACCAATATGTCACTGTGTTCACCACAAAGCTACAGACTTTGTCATTGTTTCTCTGTATTTTTCTACCATAATGTTTAAACAGTTAATGCCTATTGGAATGGAAGCAGGTGTGACTTCCCTGCCTTTCTCTGTATAACTCCTGCTTTCTACCATAATCCTAGAGTGGGATTTCATCCTTTATTCTGTGTTATTAATCCCAATGCTGGATGTGTCTAASGTGTCACTAACTTTTGCTTCACAGAGTTTCCTGTCTTGTTTTCTCTATGTTAAGTGTATCTCCTTGACACATGCCAAGGTAATTGCCTAATATCCTCTCTTGCTAAGGTCATGGGAGAAATGCATACTCTTGCTAACATTATCATGCTCAGTGAGCTTTAAAGTTCTGCCCTATGAGTTCAGCCACCACATCCGTTTTTAGCTCGTTGACCAATCTGTTATGATTGATAGGCACTTACTCCAATTGGTTAGACTATCTGCTTAATAACAGGTTCCAAATACCACTAACTTGAGAAATGTATAATCTACTGCAATTCCTAGATGTTCAGCTTTAGTGGACAGAAATCGTTTCTCTCCAAATTGTCAAGCCAGACACTTAGAGAAGGAACAGTGACACAGGAAGAAAGCAGCCCAGGTGGACCAGCAGAAACAGTGATAGAATACAGTAGAGGTTGGTGACACTTCCAAGGAAAATAAAGCTAATGAAGGACACCTAGAATTTTGACAGAGCCATGTTTTCAAGAGAAACTAATAAGTTATGCAGCTGTGCCAAGGGTTTGCAAGTCCTTTAACAAATGTCACTCTTCAAACCTTATGAAAGGTGGTGACTGATCAACAATCAGGGCGAGAGTGTCACCCATTTTATTTGGTAGAACTCTTGAGTGACACCCGCAAGTGATAATGAAAAGACCCAAAGTGAACTGTCAGGAAGGTGAGTGAAAGGAGAGGGAAGGTAGGCCACAGATGATGGCCTTGTTTAAAACTACTTCAGTATCTCCCCAGACGTTTTAAAAAAATAAAGCTCAACCATTTTAATTTGACCTGAAATATCTCACTTTATTCATGACTTCAGCTTAATGTGTCCTATCAAATTGTAGAGTGACCACARCACTGTTCAAGTACAAGGAGTAAGAACATTGTGTCCTCAACACTGGGAACTCACCACAATCCCTTTTTGTCTTTCTGCACATTATTTCCTCCTGACCTGACAGGGCTCCCTATGAGTAATTTTCTTCTTCCAGATCTTCCTCCGTCTTCATGCTTTGTCTTCATGATGCTGGGAAATGTGATGATGATAGGACTTAAGAAATGCTGCCAGTTCCCACTTCGAAGAGGAACAGTTATTCCCCCATGTGAAAGCAATATGTTGAAGTAGGGCGTTCATATTCGGTGTCAAGGGTAGGTGGGTGAGTCTGAGAATAGCAAAACATAAATAATAAGTTTGTTAGAATAGCAAAAAAAAGAAATAAATAAAACAAAAGTTGGTAGGAGTCAGAGGCAACATGAGGGAATCAGAGAAGAGTGGGTGATGGCACACATAGGTAGGCTATAACAAAAATATATTCTAAGAAGAGTGCACAGCTGCCACTGTGAAGGAAGGAGGGACCTTCTGACTGTACCTGTGTAATGTACCCCTGGGATGCTTAGAGGCACGCCAGCTAGAGAAGAAGTATTCATGTTGTTTAGGGCTCCATCAAAAGTCCAAATCCCATATCTTTTCCTTGCTCTTGGCTGAACCTCATTCTCACATTTGGCACTGAGTTCTTGGGGGTCTTTGGGACTATAAAGGTAAAGCGCTAGACCTGCATGTGTTTTACACCTTGAAATTCCAAAGAACATTCATTGCTACAGCTCATTCTGAAGAGGTCCCGTGAGTTTCTTTTTTGCTCAATTTCAGCTGCATGTTTATCCTTAAACCAATCACAGTGTCCAGAATGACAGTGAGTCTATCTTTAACTCATGGAGTCATAACTGTGCTAACTCCCTCCAGGCTTTGATGAGGGATTCGCCCTCAAATCTAAGTAGCTCGTCTAACTGTACATAATGGTTCTTGTACATAATCTTTGCACCGGAACTTTGTTGTGACTTTCGGATATGTCAAGGCTCAAGAAGGTCCAAGAGAAAATGTAGAACTTTAAAATTAAGTCAGGAAGAGCCTTGGGCAGCTCTGAGAAAGAGCTACATAAGTATAAACCAATAAGAAATAAATGCTCTTATTTTCTGAGCCATCTCACCCTCTAATAAGCAGTCTGGTCTGATCAGTCCACCCCTGCAGGGCCTGGGAAGGTGAGTTTGATTTTTATTAAGTGTGCTTCTCTTCCATAATTCTCTTTGCATTCAGAGCCAAGAGAGTTACAGGCACATAGCCAAATACCAGAGCAGTGTTAGAGAAATCTGCTGATTGACGGGATATATTTCAGTACTCACAGCTGAACTTGGCCACCTGGGGGGTTGGGTGACCTTGGGGCTGTCACTTAACCTCTGTGTGTTTCCTGCTCCCTGCTTCTGATGGAGAACTAAGTCATCATTTTTGCTTTCCATGCATGGAGACTTGTAGCTTCATAGATGGCAGGAAGTCTGGTTGTATGCCAGATGGATGATTTATGTACTCTTAAATTACTGTTTTTGTCCAACTATGCTCACCTACTGCCCTGATTCTTCCCTCCTCCTGCTGCCCTGAGGAAATGATCTGCCATTTATTGCTCATGAGAAATTCAGCAAAATTAGTTCTCTCTGAGCTTATGTGTAGGTGAGGGTAAGAGGTAAAGGGAGGGTAGATGAAAACGGAGTAAAGAAAACTGAAATGAAGACCTTAAAAGATAAAAAGAGTTTCATTTCAAGCTTCAGGTTTAACCCAGACACTGACAAGAGAGTATGTTTATTTATTTATTGTGCAGAAGTGCTAAGGAGATGCTCCTGTGATTGGATTCAGTTCCCTGCCCTGCTTGTCCTCTGCTTAGAGAGCTGAATTTGCAGATAAGGCTGACATGAAGGAGCCTCTGGAACTTTTCTGGATAGACTACAAAGTGAATAATTCATCCCCAGATAACAAAAACAATTTAACTTTAAAAAGAAAAAAATTATCAGTTGCTACCAACAAAATGTAATTATTAATTAATGCATTCAACAGACATCCTTAGCAACCAGATGAAGTGACTTACTCATTTAACAAATACATGTGTCCAGACTGCCTTCTATAATCACTCTCCCAGTCATGGGGAAACAACAATCAACTCAAGAAATATGATGTCTTTTCTCGTGGCACTTGAATTCTAGGAATAAGAAGCAAATGATAAAGACTTAACAGACACACAGAATAATTTTAGACAGTGGGAACAACTATGAAGGGAACAAAACGGGTAGAGAATGACTGTATTTTGAACTTATTTGGACAAGTTCATCCAATGGGGTTGGCTGTTTGGATGATAATGAAAAGGCTAGCAATTTTGAGCAACTCAGAGATTGGTGTTGGGGGATGACGTTGTGCATTGTGGATTCAGATGCTAGATACTATGTCTAGACATCTGGTTGCAGTCCTGATCTTGGCACTGTCATTATCCTTGGAGCATCTCCTGTCTCAATGTTGTATAAAAATTGTTTCTTACCATCTTGGGTTAGTTAATAAAGAGCTGATTCAACCAATAGCTTGTCAGGAGAGGTGATGCAGGACTGCCAGTCCTAGTGAGAGTGGTCTCTTGTGGGAAACAGAGCAGAGAGAGGAATTCGCTATTGAAGATTCCACCCAGAGAAGGTGAACATGAACACCTGGACAGGGGAGTCACCATGAGGAGACTGATGGACCAGGAGCAGCCAGGCCAAGACTAATATGGYAAGTAATGGGGCACATGGTTGAGAAGTAAACTGCTGTAGAGTGTTAGAATAGATATGTATCTGCCCAGCCGTCATACTTAAAGCTTGTTAATACAAACAAGGTTGCCATGTCATTTTATTTGAGAGATAAAAGGGGTAATAGAAAAGCCCCCCAAATTACTTATATAGATCTGAATATATATGGCCAAAAGCTAGTAAGAAAAATCTCTTTCCAGTTTCTTTCCCTCTCTTCTAGACTGTTTGTCCCCAAAGAGTTTCTATGAGTTCAGTTTTTATTGGAACCATCTTTTTTTCCTATTCAAACCCTCATCCTAACTAGTAGTTGCACAATTTTCGGAAGATTTAGGATATAGCTTCCCAAGCTGATGGAGCAGCTGACGCCCAAAATCAATAGGGACAGGTAGAAAGACACTGACTTTGGAGAATGTGAAAAAACAAAGCAAGACAGAAACAAAAAACAAAAAATAAAAAACACCCTTAGTGTCTGATCTGAGACAGGCTGAGACTAGATGATCACTGAAGTCAAGACCAAGACACTTTCTAAACAGAAAATCATTTTAGGTTGGATACTCAATTTTCAGGTATTTGTAGCTTCCTCGGTTCAGTGTCACATGGGATCTGGTCTCTAAGTATTTCTACCCTCTGTTGTTTGTAAATATCCTTTCATGACCTTTGGGACCTGGGGAAGGAAGCAGAAACAGCACTATCAGACTCAACTCACAATGAAATTCCAGTTCCAAAGGATCAGAGGTTTGGAAGAATATTCAAATTTAGAGTTGTAGTACAAAGTTCAGGCCATCCAGTTTATTGTGGAGGTTTTAAAATCTATCAAAGTCAGAATATGGGACTTTTGGTGACAGAAGAGGGGTAAATATTMATTTCTTCTGTTTCAGACAAATACCACAACTGACCTGTAGAATTTTTAGGACCAAACTAGGAACTTGCCTCATTCCTAAAGATGCTACTCCAGTTGGCCACTACCAACAAAAGAATAAATAAATTCTATCTTCAACCTAGTATTACATGATGTTAAGGTCCATTTTAACTTTTAATTATTTGACATTTTATTCCTAATGATGATCCTCTTGAATCCAACCACGTTTTTTCAGCAGCTGATGATATTCTAAGCATCATGGATTCATTAATCAGTGTATAAAATGTGTCCTGGAGTCTTATTACTAGTGACCTGGTGCAGTTAAGAGGCAGCTCTGCAAGTAGCAGAAAAGAAGCTGAGTTTCAGTGCATAACAAAATTTACTAGAAGAACAGAAGAGACAGAATGCAATGTTTATTGGGGATGAGGGCCTTATATAAAACAAAGCTGGAATCTTGATAAACAGCATGTGTTCTGAGTAGAATTTCATGTAGATGAAATGAAAGAAGCATATTCAGTGTTGAAAAAGTGTGTGAGAAAAATGTAAAAATGTGTCCAGGCTCAGTGATAACTGGATGCATCGCAGAATTAACTCTTGAAGCAATGTGTAGATTTTCTTTGGTTGCTCAAGTAAGTGGACATGGTTTGAATGAGAAGGAGACTCATTAATAATAATGTGTATAATAAGTACCAAGAGGAGAAAAGAAATCATGCTTCTTATTATGAAGTTTATGTCTGAATGGGGGATGCAGAGAGATTTTGGGAAGAGAAAATCTGAGCTCTGGTTTTCATTCTCTTATTATCTGCTATCTAATGTGCCAATCTTGATAAATCTTGAGCAGTGAATGGAGCAGATGCCTCAAGACACAAACTACTTGATGAATTAGCAAGAGCTGCTTGAAGAGAAGCAGTGAGCATTTCACAACCATTGTACTGTTTCCCACCTCTAGAAATGCCTTTGCCAAGGTTCCTGAACTCAATATTCTATAATTCCTAGGATGGATTCTGGCTTAGGACAGCCCCACAAGACACCAGGAGGAAAAAATGAAGCAATCATTCCATGTCAGTAGGAAAACACATTCACAATATTAGCAACAAGAAAAGAAAACTGGCTACGATATGGTATTTTGAGATACATTCTGAAAAATTCTTGGTTCCAGCATCTTTCTTTCTTGGCCATCAGCCATGGTAAAATCAGTCCCTTCTGGTCCATTACAAATTAAATAATCATAACTCTATTCATCAGGAAAATAAACACAGAAGGGATGCATAAGCCAGCAATTAGTATGATGACTTCCAGCCTTGCGTTGACTAACTCCAACGGCTTTGTGGTGACTGTTTCACTTGAGTCTCTGAACATCACTGTGGCAGGCAAAGCCTTCCAGCTTTCACTTGACTCTACACTCCTAGTGTAATGATAATTCAAATGGCTCCACTGGGAGTAGACACTTCCTAGCATATTCTAGAAGGTCTACAGCTATTAGGGGTATAGGAGAATGCCAATGGTCACTGTAATGAGTGACTTATCTCTCTCTCTCTCTCTCTCTCTCTCTCTCTCTCTCTCTCTCTCTCNCACACACACACACACACACACACACACACACACACACACACACAGCATGTTTCAGCCACTATCCTACATAGAAATTGGCCTTCCAGAACAGGGACCTTTTCATTGTGTGCATCTATGAAAATAAAGGGCTAAGCTAGTCTCTGTTGTAATAAACTACATAATAGGAAGTGACCAAGCATAAAGGGGATTCTGCTTAGGTTTCCACATCTTGTCATCTTGGCAAGATGATTTTTTTCAGATGTTGAGATTATAGTTTGTGAGAGACTTCTGAAGCCAGGCAAAGGGTCTATTACTGACACTCCACTATGTCATGCTTACTGTTCATTTCTGCTTTGAAATGTTCTCATTATAGTTTCTTTTGTCCCTTATTTAAGTCCGTATTCTCTTGGCTGATAATGTAGCATCGTCCATGGGGAATTCTGTCTTTAAGGGTAGCCCAAAGCCCAGATAATGTCACTAGTCCCTGATTTACATGTTTTAACAAATTATAGCATGCTTGCCTGAGAGCAACCAAAATATGATTTATGATTTGACTTCTGGATATTTTCAATGCACATGCATTCTCTGACCACACTACTTTCTTTTTTTAACATTTTTCTTTATTTTCTATATTCTTTGTTTACATTCCAAATGATTTTCCCTTTACCGTCCCCCCCTCCCCATAAGTCCCATAAGTCCTCTTCCCTTCACCCATTCCCCAATCAACCCCTCCCACTTCTTTGTCCTGGTAATCCCCTACATTGCTGCATCAAGCCTTTCCAGGACCAGGGTCCTCTCCTTCCTTCTTCTTGGGAATCATTTGATATGTGAATTGTGTCTTGGGTATTCAGAGCTTCTGGGCTAATATGATACTTCCAGAGGACCCTACTATACTGCTATACCACCCCAGGGCATATACCCAGAGGATTCCCCAGCATGCAATAAGGACACATGCTCCACTATATTCATAGCAGCCTAATTTATAATAGCCAGAAGCTGGAAAGAACCCAGCTGTCCCTCAATGGAGGATTAGATACAGAAAATGTGATATATTTACACAATGGAATACTACTCTGCAATTAAAAACAATGAATTCATGAAATTCTTAGGCAAATGGTTGGAACTGGAATATATCACCCTAAGTGAGGTAACCCATTCACAAAGAACACACATGGAATGCAGTCACACTACTTTCTTAATGAAATATGCTTTGTTTATATTTCATATCATGATAGACTTACATACTTACTGAGTGCATAATCAGACTATGTATCTTAGTGTAAATAGGGGGGATTGGAATCCTAGTCCATCATAGTACTCAGGACCCCCAGAGTCACTAGCTAAGTCATAGAAATATTATCTAGAATTGTCTGGAGGAAGGGAACTGATGGAATGAGTGTACATTACAGAAATAATTTCTTTGAGTAGCTTACACATTTCAGGCTGTATGGTCTTAATGGCTGTTTGTATATCAGAGAGACTGAGAACTCTGTAGATACTCAGTCTTTAAGCAGACTGAAGCTGGTGATGTAGGCTTGGAGGATTTTGGAGAGATGCTGTTTTTCAGTCCATGATGGGGGCTAATGGGACCTTAGATGCAATACAATATTCTCTTTATTCAACTAGGAAGAACCCAAAAGTGACTGTGTCTTCCTCCAGGTCACATAGTTCAGATAGGTAAAGCTATGGTTGTGGTGTTTAGATATGAACCATGGGAGACCCTGGAAGGGGTTAATCAGGCAGGAAAATTAGGCTTGTTAAGGAATTAGTGGATAATTTTTGTGCTTTTGCTTTCCTTCAAAATAAATTTTAAAAACTCACATAAAATTAATAAATAAAATCTTTAAAAAACTCACTATTACTTAAAAGTACCATACTTCAGGCCAAGAGCATTGTTTTCATATAATTTATAATTTCAGTAGGTGCTGCAAGCCAAATAAATAAAATGAAAGAGATTTGGAAGTCAGAAAGACTAACTGCATCTGGGTAAAGGACACAATTCTTCATCAGTATCTTTCTTAAACTAGAAGATAGGAAGATGTTCTACAAAAGGGTACTATAAGGTTTAAATATGTGATAAAAGCTCCTAAATATATTTGTCGTCCATGCCATCTCTGGAAACAGGGAAGATGCCATCCCTGATCTGCCAAGCCCTGTACTTCCTTGTCAGTTTAAGCTTTATTTTCCTGAACGCTTATATGAGGTGCAGTGCCAGTTCTTCCCACATGATGGAGATGCAGGGCCACAAAAAGGGTTGAGAAGACTTTATAAAGCATGCTTTAGGCAACCCAGAAAGGAAGGATTCTGCAGACCACAGGCCATAGTTACTTGAGGGGCCACCAGCAGATAACCTGAGATCAAGCACAGGTGATGTCATTCTGTACCTTTGCTTGACTCAAAATTCCTCTCAAGGTGTAGCTGATAAAGCAAGGAGTCTTTCTAAATTATACTCACTTAAAAAAATGTAAGAGGATGTTTACATTCCTGTCCTTTAGTGTCCCTGTTTTCTTTCTATCTGGGTTATGTCTATGCTTAAGAAAGAGTTGCTTGGAGCTTGTTATCCAGTGTGTTAGTTGAAGGGATAAGTGTTTGGGTGCTGTTATGTTCATCTGAAAGAAAAGATGCAGAGTGGGAAGAGACACCAGTCCAACGCCCATCCATATATGCCATCTCCTCAATGTTCTGCTCATCTGTTAAATCTATGAGGAGCCTTTGTGCCTGGGAAAGTGAGAGATTGTTTATATATGCATTTCATGTGTGGTTATGCTAATTGTTATTTTACGTGCAGTAATGTGTACATGCATATGTGCATGTGAGACTGTGTATGCATAGATGTATATTGCCAATGCTCATATGTCATTAAATGGGCATGGACATGTATATAAGGACTAAGCACATATAGAATTACTGTGTGCATGTATGTTTACTTACTCACATGTGATTCTGGCTCATGCTTATGTGTGTCCTGTATATGTGAGTATGCTTATACACATACTTGATCATGTGTACATGAGTATGCACATTGGGTCAGCTCCTTTGATGTCATGTGCTTGTATGTGTCTCGCTTCCCAGTCCACATCCTCTTTCAAATGAGATCGCCTCAGTTTCTAGCATAGTTCTATCGCTCTAAAATACAAACTGTGTGGAACAGATAGGCTAGGCTTAGAAACAATAGGTCTTCCAAGAAGAGAAAGAACAAGTGCAGGAGAATCATTGCTTTGAGTGTGCCTGTAATATGTGCATGTGGTGTTAGCGATGCTATGGGAAGTAGTCCTCTAGGAGAGTAATGCTGATTAGATAGCCGTTCTTACACCAGGAACTTTATAAGCAAGAATCTTTGTCCCATATCTGGAGAGGAAAGATGAAAAGTGCTGAAGAGATGGTGTGTGTGTGTGTGTGTGTGTGTGTGTGTGTGTGTGTCTGTGTATGCATGCATGCATAAATTGTACCTCCTTTCCATTGTATTTTATAAAGACAGAACTCAAATTTTAACTCACAATTGATTTCCAGAAATCATTATTTCTAAACATCCCCAGTCAAATTCCCCATTCCTTTATTTCTTTAGAATTTGAGTGAAATTGCTTTGTGTTTTTAATCTTACATGATGATAGAAAGGACTGTTCAAATGTCATTCCAGGCATGAGTTTTCTCTTTCTACCCTCTCCCCTCAGCTAATGGTGGCCTTATCACCTCATTCATGCCATACATGGTCACACAATATAAGGAGCCAAGGTAATAATCTCTATTTGATTTTTCTCTTTCTTACTTATGATGCACCTAAGAAACATTTGTCCCACACATTGATATTTGTAAAGATTATTTTCAAAGACATGCATGCTGGAGAGGTTGTGTGGGTGGGATTCGAGGGAGAATGTGTTATGATGTTTTGTTACAATTATTATTTACTAACCTTTTATTCAAGGACTGTGATGGAAGATTGACAAAACAACTCCCATCCTATAATCAATTATTGCTGGAAGACAATAAATATCTATTCAGTGTTTCCTTTGTGTTCTCAGGGAGAAGGATATATTGATTGTCTTTAAAGTTGGGGCCTGTCCAAAGACACCAGGTGGGCAGTCACAACTGGTTTTGCTAATCCAATAATCTTTTTGAGCCTAGTTTACATGAAGACAACAGCAAGAAGAATAAAAATAGTAATTTACTCTGGTACTAGCTGTTAAGCTTTATAAAACAATGACTTCTGTCTGCATAACAAAATTGAATTCTTGTGGCTCCCCTATGAGGTAGTTATAAATTTAATGCATTTTATTGATGAAGAAACTAAAGCTGAGAATCCTGGTTTGGAGCTAATATTTGGCTTTTTATTTTTTTTTTACAGATCAAAGGACAGCTAAACACATATTCCTTTAAATATAAATACTGACTTTAAGTGAGACTGAACCAAGTCAATCAGGCTCAAGGTAGATCCAGAGTTCTGTGTTCCTTTGGAAAGACATCTGCTTCAAGTTCCAACTTTACTCATTAGATAGAAATTCTTGGCCATGTATGCATTTCTAAACCTTAGTTTGTCTATCCTGAAAGTAGGGATAGTAGCAGTTTGACCTCCGGAATATTAAACTGTAAATGTATGTGTTCAATATTTGCCCATTCTTGACATGCAAGTTAATATGCATGAAAACTATAAATTCCTTGATCCCCTTCAAGCCATAAGCAGATACCAGAGGGAGAAAAAGAAACGTGGTTTATCCATTTCAGCACACAAAATTACCATAAAGTATTTCAACTTCTAACAATAAGGGAGGAGGTAACAGCTAAGCCAATAAGGTATATAAAACATAAGCATACTTTACTTGAATCCCCAGAACTCTGAATAATAATTGTATGGTGGCATGTACTGGTGATCTTAGAGTTGAGGAGATAGAGAAACATTACCAAGACACTGATCATCCAGCTTGGCCTCCATGGGAAGCTCCAGGTTAGTGAGAAACTGTTTCAAGTCAAAAGGGGGCAGTGTCTGCTGAACTATGCTTGAGGCTATATTCTGCCCTCTGAATAGGAGGTTCTATTTTGCCCTCCACACATGCAATGAGCACATATGTACATTATACAAAGAGATATAGCAGACAAATGCATTTTCACACAAATATACACATGCACTCCATATACATATACATATACATATACATATACATATACATATACATATACATATACATATACATATACATATACATATACATATACATATACATATA
>BDUI01006282.1:63128-73350 GCA_002335545.1 Apodemus speciosus
GCACTTGTTGGCGCGCACCTTGACGCCAGCTGGCACTTCCTGAGTAAGAATTTGAAAGATCGCACTTTGAAGAGGCATATTTATCAGAAAGAATGTCTAGCTGCCCAATTACCCCATTTTGCAGATGRACTCACAAAGGCTCAGAAATGGTTTCTCTTCACATTCACTYGTCCAGATAAGATGGATMATTCTAATTTCAAGTGAGTTTTGTGATCRCAAAGCCCCCAGGTGGATGGGAGCATGGAGATAGTTTCCTAYGCTTAATCAAGCTTCAGAARTTCCAAACATTTTCAACATTTTAGCTCCATCAGCAACGCAGGGGTTTGGTGTCAACAATGGCAGCTGAACGCCCACACTGCCATCTAGTGGTCGGTTGTACAAGGACGCCAATCTACCCGTCTTAAGCTTTTTCAATTCTTTCCTAAAAAGTAAGGCTCTAATGAAGTCGTGAAATTCTTAGGCAAATGGTTGGATCTGGAAAATATCATCCTAAGTGAGGTAACCCAATCACAAAAGAACACACATGGAATGCAGTCACTGATAAGTGGGTATTAGCCCAGAAGCTCTGAATACCCAAAACACAATTCACATCAAATGATTCCCAAGAAGAAGGAAGGAGAGGGCCCTGGTCCTGGTAAGGTTTGATCCAGCCTTGTAGGGGAGTACCAGGACAGAGAAGCAGGAGGGGGTTGATTGGAGAACGGGCGGAGGGAAGAGGGCTTATGGGACTTATGGGGAGAGGGAAACCGGGAAAGGGAAAATCATTTGGAATGTAAACAAATAATATAGAAAAAAAGAAATAAATTATATAAATGAATATGAAAAAAAGTAAGACCCCCTGTCAGTCTAACTCCCAGACGACCTCTACTCCCCTGCCCACAGTGATGTACATAGTGACTTGACGACAAAGAGCATCTCTCGATGCACTGAGGGGACAGAAGCGCCAAATGCCCCTCATATCTACCAGTGCAATGCAGAATGTCTCTCTAACCAAGGCCTGCAGCCACCGCCTTAATATACTGGTGAAATCTGGTGTTCCTGTGAAATCACCCTACCTGTCAAACGTAGCAAGCTTTCCGGGGGCTGATGCTGTGTGAACTTGAGATGTCTGGGATCACTCTGCATGATTAACCAACTGAGAAACCCACCCAGACCCAGGCTGGCCTCAGGGGAAAGAATGATCCCATTCTAAGCAAGAGCAAAAGTAAATGGATCCCAGGGACCGCACAAGCCCAGCTCCACCACATTAAGCTCCAGAGAGCCGAGGAACCCCGGAGAGCCCTGAGCCTCAGGGAGGGGCTCTCCTTGTCGAGAGTCTCGAGTCCACAGCAGCTGAAGACCGTGCCCACCCCACTGTCGGCTTCCCTTTCTAACATTCACGTTGAATGAGGTTAGCTTACACTTGTCAAAATATGAAAGGAGGACTCTGATTACTCAAAGTGCCCTTCTAGGGCAGCTCAAATTCCCATAATCTCCTGGTAACAAAGAGACAAATGGAGCTTTCCTTTCGATGGCATCTGTACTCCTCAAAGAAAGACCAAGGGCTTTGTTAAATTCATAAATAAGGAGTCGACGACAGGGGAAAGAATTTTAAATTGCTATCTCGAGTTTTTTGGTTTTTTTGTATTTCTGTTTGTGTGCATGCCCTGGCGCAAATGTGGTAGTCAGAGGACAACCTTTAGGACTGTGTTCTCTGCTGCCATTGTGGGATCCAGGGACGGGACTCGGGTGGGCACACTTGGTGGCAGCACCTCTGCCTGCTGAGCCATCCTGCAGGCGCTAAATTGCTATCTGTAATGCAAAACAACTAGAGCGTCGTGGACCAGGCAAGAAGGAGGAGGCTTAGTAAAACATGGCRATGACCGAGGACAGCCAGAAGCAGACCACAGGTGTCTCTCTGCTCCAATCAATGAACCCTTCACCATCACACCCCTGAGCTTGCTTTTTGAGGAGTGGCCTCATGAGAACGCTCTGATAGACACATTGGACTTTTGGCATTATCTTACTCAATACCCCATGTATAGGGGCAGAGGGAGAAACACAGATCTTTAAGGTTCATGGAAAACTTTTCCCTTCATCCATAGACTTTCAAACATCCCCTCACCCACAGACTCTCGGACAGTGTAGACCATGTACCCCGATAATGAATCAGTTTTGGAAACTGCAGAACTTCATGAATACATTTGTTTTCTTCAKACTCTTTCTCCGGCCTCACTGAACTGCCAATCCCTCCCTTAGGTTCCTAGTCATTACCAGTTGGCTTCGCTAACTGGATGTGCCTTGCTGGAAGTCCTTTAGAGGAGACAGTGATGGGGAGACACACTGTTATCGCTCCAGGTCCCGGCCTCATGTCTTCAATTATATCCCTACCGCTACTTCCAACACCCTCATCCCACAAACGGCTGACCACTCTGCGTCCTCTCATAGGAAAGCCGTTGAGAGATTCCGCACTGTAAGAAATGACACGGAGAGCTCACAGTGTTCCCCTCTTTGGGTCCAGTCTGCCCTTTCACAGCTCCCTTACCCATCCTGTGTCCCAGGCTATTTAGTAACCGGTATTTTAGCTCCATTAAAGTCTCCAGCAGCCCCCATTCTCATCCGGAAGAGCAAAGACCTAAGTGGGGTCCTGATGCGGCACAGGACAACACCTGTCACTTCGCTCTTGTTCAGTGGGGGAGTCCTGGGTGAGTATACTCAAAGTCCCTTCTGTGGAGGTGGGCCGGTTTGAGCCTGGGCAGCTGCTTGCAGATCCTGTTTCAGTTAGGAGCTCCTAACATCATCAGCATAAAGCTTTGGCTCGGAAGCCCCTCCTCCCGACCACTGGAGGTGCGTGTTAGGCTGCTCTGTCTGATGTTATTTTCTGTAAGTCCATGGCAGTGTCGCAGGCTTTGAAGTTGATTTTATAGCATGTTTAATATGCACCATCTGTCTGTTTTGTTTACCTTTGCTCCACCTTAGCTCACTAGCCCAAGACGACTCATATCAATGACAATTAAGAAGAGTCTCCGAAACTCTGAAGCTTCTAGAATGGCTGGCACGGCACTCACGCACACTCAGCCTTGCAGACACGCACAGACCATCTTCACCAGTTCTGTGCCCTGATTGTCCCTGCCTGTCTGTAAACATCACTGCTTTGGAGGTATTTCTAGAAACAGAAATTCAAGAGAAATTGTGTAACCATTCTTTGTATCAAAATCTTTCAGTGTTTGCTAAAATTCAAACTCTATTATGTCTCCCAAATCAGATACTCAGCTTTACTCCAGTTATGTATTRGAGAGCTAGAGCCTACTGCCTTCTACATGGTGGCTCTGTAAATTCTTTAAACAAACAAACAAACAAAACAAAACTGAGAAAGGAGTCCTTAATGTTCCAAGACATTTAGCCTCCAGGTATGATGGGGTATTCCTATTACCCCAGGTTGAGGCAAGAGGATCGCCTCATCTAAGACCAGCCTAGGCAGAGGAGTAAGACCCTATCTTGGAAAAGAAAACACCAAAAAGAAAAAAAAAAAAGAAAAGGACATCCTAAATATTCTCACACATAGTAAGGTACTTATAGTAAAATCTTCATTATCATGTGAAAATGAATTATTTCGAAATATGAGTAGATTTCTCTCTCTCTATTTTTTGAAGGTAAAGCCTATAGAGGTTAGAGGTTAGAGGTTAGAGGTTAGAGGTTAGAGGTTAGAGGTTAGAGGTTAGAGGTTAGAGGTTAGAGGTTAGAGGTTAGAGGTTAGAGGTAGGTGTTTGCTGTTTGGTTTTGAGAGAAGATCTTGGTATGTAGCTGTAGCTGGCCTGGAACTTGCTACATAAAACAAGCTGGCCTTGAATTTGTAGCAATCCTCCTGCCTCAGTCTTCTAAGCGTCCTTGGACAAAGGTAAATGCCATCATATCTCCATGCTAGAAGTTAGTTTTTACATTAGTTTCTTGCTGTTTCAACATGCCCACGTTACCAATTTCTAATTGCTGGATGGCTGTTCCCCAGTATAAAGTGGCTCGTGATTAATACACAATTCATGGTTGCTTGGCTCACACCTCTGGCTGCTTCTGTCCGTCTGTCCATTCCACACGAGGTGAGCATTGCTTAAGGGCCTCCTGGACACATCACGGTGACTAGAGCTGCCATCATATTTATAATGAATGAGTCCAGTTAGCGTCTTTAATTGATGCTAATGTTACGAAAGAAAACTCTAATTAAAATTTTATCTAATTAACAAACGACACGGCTACTCCAGGGATCCAGACGTGCCATCCGAAGCAGACAGAAAGCTAGAACATTCATGTGAGACAGACTGATAGGGACTGTCCCGCATCTCTGGAACAGAAACCTTTCAGGCGCAGAGGCAAGACAAAGTTACCATAGTGTCCCTGTTTTCCATGCAGCTTAATACGGTTGTCCATCTAGAGATGCTGCTTGTATGATCTGAACGTCAGGGTTAGAGTCCCCATCTGAAGGGATCTTCAGTAGTACTCCAAGCTCATTTCTGTCTTCCCCTAAACTTAAGACTTTCTTTTATAAAAAGGTTTGTCTGTATTTATATGTGTGCGCATGTGCATTGCGTGTGTGCGTGTGTGTGTGTGTGTGTGTGTGTGTGTGTTATCCTCAAGTGGGGGGGTTACATGTGCTTGTGTGTACACATGCAGTGACCAGAGAACACTAGGTGCCCTGCTATACCCACCTTGCCCCTTTGAGAAAGGAATCTCACTGAAAATGGAGTTAGGTTGGCAGCCAATAAGTCCRGCAACCCTCCTCTCTTTACCCTCACAGCGATAGAGTGACAGGGGCATGACGCCACATCTAGACTTTTGGGGGTATTGGGATTCAAACTTAGGTCCACATGCGTGTACAGCAAGCTCCCTTAAGCAACATGCCATCTCCTCGGCCCTCAGACATAACGAGCCGTCTGCCCGGTCCTTATACACTTCGCACGTGTCTTTGCTTACGTTTCCTGTTACTATTTCCCTCTCTTCCTTCATGATCTTTGGCTGTCAGTGCCAGCAAATCTAACTTGTAAAGCCACTCCTCCAGATTCCTGATTGCAAAAAATCTTGCATTTCCTTACTTAAATCATCTGCTGTAAAAGGGAATGCCAATATACATTGGACTTGTAGCCCCAAAAAAGGTGAGGGCAATTTATTTACTCCACATTAAATATAGTGTCAAAACGGTGGTTTGATCTCTAGGAAAAGCCCTAAAATATTAAACCATAGAGGCAAAAAGAATGTCATTAGGAAACACAGGCTTGCTCCAATATTGGTTTAAAAAAGAACGAGAAACGAATAAAATAGTCCTGGGCCACGTTTGCCTTTCTAGAGTGTAGATTATTATTTTATGTAAAAAAAGACAATATTGAAAAAAAACCCATCAGGGCCAGTCAGGAAGAGATGCTGGTCAGAGATCTTTTCAGACCACACAGGACGTGATGGTACAGGACTTTCCTCACTCGTGTCTTCTTCCTTCCTCTTCACACAGAAGCACCACTAGCTCTAGCTAACCTTGGGTTTTATAGACACCCAGCGAGTGATGGTTACAGTGGGGTTGGGGGAGAAAGTAACAAGGCAAAGAAAATGAAGTGGGAGTCAGGGAGACGGAAAGACGACTTTGCTAAGAGTACTCTTTGCTCTTGTGAAGGACCTCAGTTCAGTTCCCGGCACCCACCTGGTGGCTGACAACCAGCTCCCAAGCACTCATGTGTCACAAATCTATACACATGACATAAATCTTTAAAAGAAAGGAAAAAAAAAGTGGAAGAGAATTCAGGGAAATGAAAGATCTTCCCTGGCTATGACTAAAAAGGAAGAGAGAAAAGAATCTCTAATAATATGAGGGTGAGTTCAGGAGGGGAGGGGAGTGGACTATAGGGAAGGGAAGAGGGCAGGGGCTTGTAGCTCAGCCAATGCACAGGAAGGTGAAGCCAGGGGCCCTCACTCGTCCCAGTCTGGGCTCAAGGGCACCAGTCTCTTCAGAGAGCAAGAACTGAAGGAYGCGCACAGGTAGGAGGTGGCCCTGGTTTTCCACCCTAAGGGGATCATTATGAAATACAATTTTGTAGATAAGTTGGCGACTTCCTGTGGTTTGGTGTTGTTTATTAAGTGTTCGTGTTTCTCAAGTCAGTTACAGGCTTTTCGGGAGTGAAGACTCAAACGTCGTCTACCCCTGTAACTCATGCGTCATAAATACCTTTATTTATTTATAGCTTTCCTGGGTATGATATAAAACAAGTATTTCCTTGTGCCACTGGTTAGTTGAGAACCCAGGCTTCCAGCTCAGGGAGAGGTGAGTCACCAAACCACAAACATTCCATCTCAAGAAACTATTTATTTTGTTTAACAGGACTGTAAATGAGGGAGTGTTATCTCCTCTACAGGATGGGCTGTGAGTCAACTGTCCCGCGCGCATGCGCAAAGCAGGATCTTCTTTCTAAACTGGAGATAAAGGCGGGAGCTTTTACAGTGTTTGAATATGAAAATCCCGCAGGAACTAGCAGGATGGCTCTGTTTGATTTTGATTCAAAAAGAAAGTAAGTGATTTCTCTTTTCCTTCCTTCCTTCCTTCCTTCCTTCCTTCCTTCCTTCCTTCCTTCCTTCCTTCCTCCCTCCCTCCCTCCCTTCCTTTCTTTCTTTCTTTCTCTCTCTCTCTCTCTTTCTTTCTTCATTTTTCTTTCTTTTCTTCCTTTCTTTCTTTCTCTCTTTCTTTTTTCTTTCTTTCTTCATTTTTTCTTCTCTCTCTCTCTCTCTCTTTCTCTCTTTCTTTCTTTCTTTCTTTTTCTTTTTTTTTTTTTGAGATAGGGTTTCATGTAGTCCAGGCTAGCTTTGAGCTCACTCAGGAGCTGGAGCTGGATTTGAAAGCCTGATCTTCATGCCTCTACCTCCCAGGTGGTAGAATCGTAGACATGTGCTAGCCCCCTTGGCATAAACTTGTTTTTTATGAGTAAGGTAACACTAGCCATATAAAACGCTTCTTAAACAAGAAATTCATAACTTTAAAAAAGAAACAAATTGCATTACCATTTTCCATTTGACATATTGCTTAGTGTTGATGACCACATTGGCATTTCCCAGCTGTAGTGATTAATTTTTGCTGAAAAGAGTAGAAATAATTTTAGTTGCAAGGTTAATTTCCTAATCTATCATCTTTTCTTTCCTGTAATAGAAGAAAACACGGAGTCCCTCCCTTTCAGAAATACTGAAAGTGAAGCCTTTCTTCTTGTCACCAAATTGAAGAGAAGAAAAAGAGAAGAGCTAGGGGGCTGGAGAGATGGCTCAGCGGTTAAGAGTACAGACTGCTCTTCCGAAGGTCCTGAGTTCAAATCCCAGCAACCACATGGTGGCTCACAACCATCTGTAACAAGATCTGACDCCCTCTTCTGGWGTGTCTGAAGACAACTACAGTGTATATACTTACATATAATAAATAAATAAATCTTTAAAGAAAAAGAGAAAGAGAGAGAGAAGAGCTAGAGCTGGCTGGAGAGCCAGGGAGAGCCGGGGAACATTAAAGAGAGGCAGGGACTATTTACTGCAAAACAATAGGAAGTGATTTTGCACACTGCTCCTGTCTGATGTCTGTAGTGCTGCTGAGGGGTGCTAATGGCCGCAGCATCTTAGTAAGCCATTTGTCTGCACTTACTAAGTGCCAGTATGCAAGCACAGTGCCCTGCACTTCGCTTCTGAAAAGCGATTCTGAGGAAATCACTAACGATCACTTCACTCACTTGCAGCGGAGCCTGTGGCAGTATTGTTTCTTACAGCAAAGCCCATGTAGGCAACAGCATATTATTTCCCCTTTAAGACACACAATAAAAGTTTCTGGTGCAATGGCAGACAAGCAGACAAGCAGTGACCTGCCAACCGGGTAATGGAGCCAGAAACACAGAACCCGCAATGCACAGCGTCAAACAGTGCTCACCTCTGACTGACTGGATCATGAGGGTTTACAGTCTCCTATGTTTTCTAAAAAATATAGGAGACTATAAGCCTTCTGTTATAACCAGAAAAACAGCCAATAAAAATGTCTGAGAACTCCCACTGGGCTCCTGGGAAGTTTAGATAAGGATTCTTGAGCTGCGACACTAGGAGGCGGACTCCGGGAAGGAGAGGAGCGTGTCATGTTAGCTAGTTAGACACAGGCTTTGTCTGCCAATCTCGGTTTCTTTCTCAGCTCCTTAGGCTTCACCAACCTAAATCGAACTGCTCCGGGTTACTGTCAGTCATCCCACGGGAGTCACGCATCTGTTCTTGAATGATTTCCAAGACAGCATGTGTTCTAAAAACAAGACGTGCAGGGGCTGCATACCACCTGTGTAAGGTAGCCACCATCTGTCCAGATGCTTGCCAGAGAATTAAAAAAGCAATGACGTCAAGTAATTACACAGTTCTGACAGCTGGACTGGGATGAAGAACACAGAAAATTGACAGAATTATCATTTGCTTTCTTATCTATCTATCTATCTATCTATCTATCTATCTATCTATCTATCTATCTATCTATCATCTATCTATCTATCTATCTATCTATCTATCATTTTTGTGTGCATGTGTGTGTGCACATGCATGTTCATGCATGAACAGGTGTATGCAAGTGCCCTTAGAGGCCAGAAAAGGGCAATAGATCCCCTGGTGCTGGAGTTAAGATGGTTGTGAACTGCTTACTCAAACATGGGTGCTGGGAACCAGAGTAGGGTCTTCTGCAAGAGCAGGCGCTCTGATGCACTGAGACTCTGACCCCTCATTTTTGTAAGGAGACCACCTGGGACCACCCCTGTCACAATGGTAGGTATCACCAAAAAGTGTCCATGGCTGCTTTGATGCTCTAATGGCAGAGTTGAGCCAACTGGCAGTGCCTAAGACGCTTACTACTGGCTCTTTCCAGGAAGTTTGCTGGCCTCTAGTTTAGACTTTAGACACCTGCAAGCTTGCTTGGTTCACTTCTTTCTGTACTTCCGTAGCTTTTATTGAACGGGGATACGCTAAATCTCTAGTAACTTTGTCAGGCAAGTATAACACATCATAAGCTTGAGTTTTGCTACATCTAGACATACACACACAAACAAACATACAAACAAAATGGCCACAGTCATAGGTCAGAGTAAAACCTTCGTAATTTTTAAAATTTGATCAAAACTTTTGAGCATTAGAGCCATACTTTATAATGTGCTATATACCCAAACCACCAAAGTTCAGGGGATCCATTCTACCCTGGGCAGGGCCTATTGCTGTGATAAAGCACCACGGCCAAAGCAACTGGGAAGGAAAAGATTCCTCTCGGCTTACAGCTCTTGGGTCACGCTCCATCGCTGGGGGAGTCAGGGCTGGAGCTCCACGCAGGAGCCTGGAGGCACGAGCTGATGCAGAGGCCATGGAGKCTGCTGCTTAGGGCTTGCTGCTCCTCACTCCTCAGTCTGCTTTCTTATAAACCGAGGACCACCTACCCAGGGATGGCACCAACCACAATGAGCTGGGCCCTCCTTATCAATCACTAATCAAGACAATATCCCACAGGCATGCCGATAGGCCAATCGGATGGAGGCATCTTATCAATTAAGATTCCTTCTTCACAGACGACTCTGTCTTGGATCAAATTGACAGAAAATAAACCACCAGGACTCACACTCAAACGGACAAGAGCTCTTTAAGCTGCCAAGAATCTCCCAGTCTCCCTACCCTTCCATTTTAGCGAGAAGACGTGCACAGTGTCAATGACACCTCACATCTGAGTAATAATTTAYTTTTATTTATTATATCTGAGTAATAATAATTGAAGATTTGCAAGGGGCATTTTTGCCACACATAATTTCCATATTCTCTTGGGATCCCCGACTTACAGGTTTGAAGTGAGACTCATCTTTGTAGAGAAAACATCCTCTGTATTGTATGGATGCATCACTTGTCAATTACAAAACCTATGGCCTATAGGAAAGGTTAGAATTGAAGGCGGGACATCCCAGAGGCAGAAAGAATTCTGGGATAGAGCCAGGCATGGGAGGTTTGCCGGAGAAGATGTGACAAGATGGTTGATTGATGCCTGAACACAAGTAACCGGCCGCGTGGCAGAATGTAGGTTAGAAAATATGGATTATTTTAAGTTATGATCTAGCAGGAGAAGAGCCTAGCTAAGGTATTTGTAAATATTTTTTGAGTCCGAGTCTTATTTCTGGGAGCATGGGGCTGGAAGGAAGAAATGGAATTAGCTTCTACACATCTTGTAGTTTGGAAAAATAAC
>BDUI01006283.1:13886-30669 GCA_002335545.1 Apodemus speciosus
TTTTTTTTTTGAAGAACCAGGTAGGTACATAAATAATGCCATGTATTGTTGAGTTTGAAGTGGTAAATTTRCTACTGTTGTATACAGAACTAAGATAGAAATTGATCCACATTTGAACTTTTAATCCCTACATATATATTTTTTTGTTTATTGGTTTTTAATTTTTTTTCTGAGACCTGGTCTTCCATAACCCAACCTTKAGTTCACTATGTTTCTGAGAATGCTTTCAAACTCCTGACCCCAAGTTCTGGGGTTACAGGGTCTGTGTCATCACGACAAGTCAATCTCTGTCATTTAAATAGCAACAGTAAGAACTGCCAAACAAAATGTTCCRAACTCTCTGGAAACAATTCATAACACTCTTCTTGAATARCACRTAAYCGTCCCATGATAAATATYTCCCTGATAATTTTAATTTAATTAATATAAAGACAAGTATTATCTTCTTTGAGCCAAGTATAAAGATGTCTACTGGTCCCGTTATTAGGAGGCTAAGAAAGGAGAAGTTGAATTGGAGGTCAGTCTGGGGACACAGAGTCAGCCTCAAGCCAGCCAACGAAAGACCAACAAAAGCATCACCGTTGCACTGGTGAAATACCCGTATGTACTGGGACTGTGCTGTCTTGCAGTTTGTGGCTTCTCAATTTGATAAGGCGGCTCTCTTTTCATTATTCATGTAATTATCTTAGGGCTGGGGATGTAGTTCATCAGTAGAGCACTTACCTAATCTGTGTAGGATGTGCTGGTTAAGAAAAGGAAAAGAGAAGAGAGGGGGAAAAAATACAAGATATTTTAAGTTTTCCCCCCCCTAGCATTGTATTGTCACTCAGTAGTAAAGCAAGGTCCTAGAATGTGAAAAACATGATCCTAGCATGTGCAAAGCATGATCTCAGCATGTGCAAAGCATGATCCTAGCATGTGAAGAGCCCCAGCTTTAGTTCTTTCACCAGAACCTCTAAGGTATGTGCTATGACAACAAATGACAAAAGCAAGGGGCTGGAGGGAGCTCTTGGGGGTTATGAGCATTTGCTGCTCTTTGCTAGGGACCTGTCGGTTCTCAGCACCCACAAGGCAGCTCACAACCAACTGTCACTTCAGTTCCAGATCCCAGGCACTGCTTCGCATCTTCATGAGTACCAGGCACACACATGATACATACGTACATGTAACATGCCTATACATATAAACTAAAAATAAATACATCTTAAGCACAAAACCAGAAAGTTTACTCCCCTATATCCCCACCCCGTATATTTAATTTATTACTATATTTGGTTTGTTTGTTTGTTGAGACATGGTCTAATGAGGCCAAAGGTTTCTCCTGTCACCCCTTCTCAAGTGCTAGGATTGCAGACAGATATCGGCTCACGTAGCCTCCTGTGGATTATTTAATAAAGTTGGGGACAGTTTACTCCTCTCTGTTCTGTCAAATCCCCAATTGTATAATACACAGACACTGCTTAGGGTCATGGAKGGGATAGCAGGAAACCGTAGGCTMTCTGCTCTTAGAGGGCGATCTGATAGAAGTAAATTTATCCTCCGAGGCCTGGAATGCGAGACAGAGGCAAGACAAGACCTGCCCMGCCAGCCCTGCYGCACVGCGAGCACAGCTTTGTTAGCTCCTCCACTGTGTGCCCAGTCACAGGGTCTGTCTCAGAGGTCGGCGGTGCAGAYGCAGACGGTGGGCAGCCAGCTGCCTCGGGCGATCTTCCGGTTGTTCCGCAGAGCAGGTGCAGCCTTGTTCAGAAGAGGCTTCTTCCCTTTTTGTTCAGCCTTAAAATTAAATTTGGGGGCTTGCATACAAAGAAAGGGGTATCGTTCCAGAATCTTCATGCACATGTGCCATTTCGTGGTGTTTTAGCTTGTTCCCCTYCCCYTTYCTCCATTCCCCTCCCCCACTGTCCATCCCGCTCACCCCACTTTGATTTTTCCTTCAACCTTTCTCTTGCTTTGATGTCATGAGTCCCATTYCCTTTTTTCCTCCCTTTATCAACATAGAGAGTATGTCTTTCTCTTTCTGGCTTGTTTGGCTTAACATGATGATTTCCACTTCGTTTTCCTACTAATATTACAATTTCTCTTATAGACAGGGCCTCACTATGTAGCTCTGGCTGTCCTGGAACTCACTATGTAGACAGRTTGTGCTTTGAACTCACAGAGATTCCACATTTGTCTTTCGGTGGCTATCTAGGCTGGTTTGCTTCTTAGTCCTAAGACTAGCTCAGCAACAAACATGAATGTGTGAGCACCTCTGAGGTGGGTATGTTGGTTCAGAGTCCTCTGGGTAATAACCAATTAAACATGTTTTCAATTTGGGTAGGTGATCCAGCTGTTAGACATGCTTGTATAATTTGATTGCACAGAATATTTTCTTCAGTAGATGCTTTCTGTWGTTACTCTGGGAATGAAATCGAACTCCATTATAATTAAAAAATCTATCGCTTGAGCCTCTGGGTTTGTACTTGGTCATCCGTGCTCTCTCACTCAGAATGCTCATTACATAACACGTTATAAATACTCTCCTTCATCTTTTATGTACGGCATAATCGTTATGACTTAACAGCGCGATGTGGGTGTCACAGAGCAGGTTTTTAAAGAGGTTTTATCGTGTGTGAAAGAAAGAAATGGGGGCCAGCAATATGGCTCAGCAGTCCCAGGCACACCAGGCTTTACACAGGGAGTTCGTTCCCTGGGATCAACACGGGAAGAGAAGAGGGCAGACTTCTACAAGTTCTCCTCTGCTTCAGATACTCTTCCCCTCAGAAAATAAAGGCAATGTAATAAAACTGTAAAATATAAAGTAATGTTTAAAAAAAAGGAAATAAAATTCATTGCAAGAAACRAGGCCAAGATGCCCGGGCTGAGCTTAAAATTGCCTGACAGAACCACCACACAACACCACCACACAACACCACCTCACTACACMACCAMWTACCACCATCACCACTGCTACCACACCACCACCATACCACCACCACCACCAAGGCACTACCACCATCACCACCACATCACCACACCACCACCACCATGACACTACCACCATCACCACCATTACCACACCACCACGACACCATGACACCATACCACCACCACCAAGACACTACTGCCATCACCACTGCTACCACACCACCATACCACCATACCATCATATCACCATACCACCATCACCAAGACACTACCACCATCACCATGACACCACACCACCATGACACCATGACACCACCACCATCACCAGTAATCAGGAAAGAAAATAAAAGGGAGAAGAAGTGTGTGTCAAAGGAGAACCAGGATAAGCCTTATGATAGCCATTTCTGGGGCATCCGTCCTTGAAGTGAGAGAGTTAGTGAGCTTTCAAGGAACAGAGGAGGAGGCAGGTGATTCCAAGAATGGGAAGCTTCACACCACGCTACATACAGGAAGCAACTGTCACAAACTGGATGCTTCCTGATAACGTATGTCCTGACAACTGTCTTACAGCCTTTAGGTATTTGTCACAAGGTGCTACAGTTTTACTGACCCACTGGAATCAAGACTAGCCCCAGGATAACAGATGAGCTGTCCATGGAAAGCTCTCGTCATCATCTGTGGGGATTTGATGATCCAATCCCTGATGGAGGCTGCTCTTACACTGGGCTGGCAGAGCGTCAAGAGCTTACTAGCTTGGCTTACAGTTGATTAGCATCATTTATGTCACGGCTACTATTTTAAGCCCTGGAAATGTTGCAGTAGATAAGATAAACTGTATCTTTTCCTCCTGGGGCCAACTTTCTAGTACAAAAGATGAACCCAGGAGAGGGATCATTAACAATGTGTTTGGTCGTGCAGATAATAAAACCCCGAACAAACCAAGTCTGATAGGAGACAGAGGCAGGAGGATAGCTGCAAGTGTAAGATCAGCCCCATCAGCTAGGGGTACCTACTGAGACTGTCTCAAACAGAATAAACTAACCCCATGAATTTCTGTACTGTGGAAGCAATGGGAACAACCCCTGGGAACAAGTTTTTTGTTTTTGTTTTTTGTTTTTTCGAGACAGGTTTTCTCACTCTGTAGACCAGGCTGGCCTCGAACTTAGAAATCTGCCTGCCTCTGCCTCCCAAGTGCTGGGGTTAAAAGTGTGTGCCACCACCGCCCAGCCAAAACAGACATCTTTTTGTTTGTTTGTTTGTTTTGTTTTGAGACAGGGTTTCTCTGTGTAGCCCTGGCTGTCCTGGAACTCACTTTGTAGACCAGGGTGGCCCTGAACTCAGAAATCTGCCTGCCTCTACCTCCCAAGTGCTGGGATTACAGGTGTGTGCCACCACTGCCCTGCCGATGGGTTTGTTTTAATCACAGCACTCAGGAGGCAGAGGCAGGCGAGATCTCTGAGTTCAAAGCAAGTTTCAGATCAGCCATGGGATGTCTAAGGCAGGGGGTAGGGGTGTGCGTGTATGTGGGGGAGAGGAGATAGGTAGGTATGGGTTTGTTTCAATTATAGCACTCCGTGAGTTCGAGGCAGGTTTCAGATCAGCCATGGGATGCCCGAAGGATCATTTTTTAAAGACTATTTATTTATTTGATATATATGATGAGCACATTGTAGCTGTCTTCAGGCACACCAGAAGAGGGCATCAGATCCCATTACAGATGATTGTGAGCCACCATGTGGTTGCTGGGAATCAAACTCAGGACCCATTTTTTTTTAAAGGGTAAAAGAATTGGTGTTTTTGTTTGTTTGCTTGTTTGTTTGTTTTGAAATAGGCTCTCATATTTACATTGAATTCCTTACTTGGAATTCCTAATCCATCTACAGTGCCTCCGGAGTGCCAGGATTCCAGGTGCCTACCACTGTGCCTGTTTTTGCATGTTTTCTTATATTTTTACTTTTAATTTAAATTTTATTTGGTGTTGTTTTAGTTATAAAATATTCCGTATAATTCTTAAAATGTAATGATTTAATAAGGAGATACTACTTAGAACATGGAAGTATTAGTGTTGCTATTTTAGTCTCTATCAGAATACATAATCTGTATTTCCTGTAATACTCCTCCCACCCCTTGTGTGTGTGTGAGTGTGTGTGTGTGTGTGTGTGTGTGTGTGTGTGAGTGTGTGTGTATGTGTATATATGCGTGCGTGTGCAGGGTACTGAAAGTAGGGCCCTCCATAGTGGTTTTTGAAAACACATACCCAAGTCTGGAAAGTGTTCAATAAACTTACGATGTTGCAAAAATGCAGGAGTGGATTTCCCACTTTTTAGTGTAGGAAGTTTATCATTATCTCAGACACATTTGTGATTTACAAAGGTATGCAGACTCATTCAGAACAATGAGAACATGAATGTGTGCTAATAGGTAATAAAACATTTGACCACCCACAAATTGTTCACTTTGTACTCAGCCCCTGGGAAGCCAGAAGCCAAGGTGAAAGTCACCTCCATTGTCTCCATCATAAAAGGATTGCATAAGGGCGGACCAAATACTTGTAGATGATCTGGTTTCCAATATTTCTCTAACAGCAGAGAGCAGAGCCTTTCTGATACTGGAGGTTTCATGTAGCTCAAGAGTCCCAGGACGTGCTGTGACTTACCCTGACAACCATCTATTTTTCTTTCCATTTCCCTCCTAGTTTCTATCTTATTTTACCGACTTTGAATAATTCTCAGCAAGGTCAACTATCTGACCCTTAACATGAGTGTTGCAATCGCCTTACCCTATTTTCGATAGGCCGATGACTAAGTATCCTTGGTAAACCTGGAAACTCATGTAGCCCAGGCTGGTTTCGAACTCATGGCAATCCTGCCTTAGGCACCTGAGAACTAGGATAACAGGTGTATGTTATCACACCACTGTCTACCGGTTTACCCGAAGTTCGTCCCAAATACTGTGATTTCTATGTACCGCCAAAGGGAATTTGGTTGCTAAACCAAGCAAGCATGTGGTTCTGTGCACACAGCTACAGGAACAAGACGACCAAATTAATCCAGCTTGGCCGGATTGTGGCCAAGCTCACAGCTTAAATTTAGGGTTATTTCAGGACGTGCCTTCTGCATCCCATAGGACGTCAGCAGAGCCCACGACCCTAGTGATCTAGAAAGGTGACGCTTCATTGACGCCTGACAAGGTTGGGCAGCGCTCCGCAGCTCCTCRGTAGAGTTCGAAAGGGCTCGGCAAAGCTCGACAGTGCTCCGACAGGGCTCGGCAGAATTCGGTCGGACTCCGGGAGGGCTCGGGCAAGGCTCGTTAGAGCCCCGGCAGGGCTCGGCAAAGCTCGACAGTGCTCCGGCAGGGTTCGGCAAGGCTCGGCAGCACTCGGACTCCTTCGGGCGCAGGAGCCCAGCCAACCCCACAGTAGCGGAGTGCCTGGCGGTGCGCGCTCCCCGAGACCCCAATCCCCAAGAGCCCCAAGGCCCGCCCATTGTGCCGCGGGGTTCGCCACCCCGCCAGCCGCCTGACGCAGCCGAGGCTCCGCCCCCGGCGTGACGCTAGCGTCAGGCCAGTCCCGGCATGCTCCGCGGCTGCCCGTGGTCTAGCGCACTGAGGCATCTTCCCGAGAGCGGCTGTACCTCCGCGTCTCTGCACTGCGCACCCGGTCCGGCCGCCCCGTCGCCCCCGCCGCCCGCCCGTGCGTCCGAGCGGCCGCAGCCCTCCGCCGAGGGCGCCCCGGGACGGAAGGGTCCAGCAGTCTGCCGGCGCCCGCCGCGCTCGTGGTCGCCGTCGCCGTGGTCGTCGTGGTCGTGTCCGCCGTCGCCTGGGCCATGGCCAATTACATCCACGTCCCGCCCGGCTCGCCCGAGGTGCCGAAGCTCGACGTGACGGTGCAGGACCAGGAGGAGCAGCGCTGCCGTGACGGCGCCCTGAGCCTGCTGCGGCACCTGCGGCCGCACTGGGACCCCCGGGAGGTGACCCTGCAGGTGAGACCGGGCGGGCGCCGGGTTTCCTTCCTGAAGCCGCCTGCCCGGCCCCCGGAGAGGCTCCCGGGGATGGCTGCGGCGGCCCTCGTCATGCTCGAGGGCTCCTTCCTCTCCTCCCAGACCCCGCAGCCCATCCGCCTCCCGCGGTCCTCTGCTGCCCTCCCTCCCCTGCGCTTCCCTCCCATCCCTGCCTTATCCAGCCTGGGATCTTCCCACATCCTCCGAGCCAGCCGCGGGAGAACTCCGTTCCAAAGCGGAATGACCGGGGACCTGCTGCTGCCCACGCCAGGATGCTAGGGAACGCTATTCCGTGCGTTATTGGAAGCCTCGAGTTTCTAAATATGTAAAGACTTAGAAGAATTAATGCTCTGGGTTGGAGTGAGCAGTGGCCTGAGAATTTTTTCGTGAGTCAGTGGTTTTAAAGACAAAAATTCTAAGAAGGAGAAAAAAAAAAAAACCCGAAAATCTAGGATTAAAAAAAAAAAAAAGGCACTTGCAAGTTAATGATTCCCGTATACCCACATTTTATCTGGTGTGATTGGTTTTAGTTTCTTCAGTGCACAGCTTTAGGCATTACTAAGATGAATTTCCTTTTTCCTTGCAAACAAACAAGGCAAATTAGTAAATTTTTAACGGTTTGGGTTTGTTTTAGATTTGAGCAGTAATTTTGATTATCCAAGCCGTCTGCCTCATTTTGATGACTCCAATACATTGTGTGGTTTATACAAGATTTTTGATTGAAGTTTTTTACTAAAATTATTTTTTAGTATAATTNGCTGGCTCCCTAAGAGAGTCTCTCCTTAGCATTGCCAGCATGTGAAAGGGGTCTTATTTTGGATAGTAAAAACACACTAAGTAGGGGTTTCAGAGCTTAGATGTCTGAGTGGCTTCAGTAGTTCTGAGACAGGACTAGCTAACTGCTTTCTGTTTCACATGCTGCCTTGTTTCAGAATCCCTTCCACCCCATACTTTCCAGCCGTCCTTGGAGGAGACAGGCAAGAGCTGCAAGTGGGTATTGCAGTTGGTGACACTGTGTGTGACAGGTCTGGGAGGGACTACCTTAGGATTAGTGCTCTTTGACCTAGAGCTAGAAGGCTCTGTGTGTGTGTGTGTGTGTGTGTGTGTGTGTGTGGCCGATCCATCCTTACAGAACTGCTGTGGCCTTGAGCTCGCAGTAGAGCACATTTGCATTTCCTTCCGGGGTGCCGCAGGTTTAGAAGGTGGCAGACTCCTTTTGTTATTCAGCATTTCCACTGCATCCAAGGTTTTGGGGATAGTTATAAAGCATCAAAGAGACTTAATTGCTCTGCCTTCCTGTTGCCAGTGTCTTAGACTCTCCTGCCTCAGCCTCTCCACAGTGGGATTACAAATTTTTAAGTACAGTGCCTAGATAAAATCCTTTTCCCTTTGAAAAACCTGACTAAGTTTCTTGAATATTTCAGTGGGCCACTTTAGGAGTTCCTTTGCACAGCAGTGTTTGAGCAAGACTGACTGTCATTAGCCTGTCACTCYGTGAGTTCTTCCTTAGCTTGGGGTCCACAGTAGATAACGGTATAATGGCAAAGCTTGTGTTACAGATGATATAAAATTCACATCTCTTCCAGCACTCCCGAGGCAGAAAACAAATTCCTGAGCAAGTGGACTCATCCAGCTAGGGCTCAGTGAGCAGTGCTGCCTTCGTACATGTGCTGGCCTGAGGCAGACGCCCGACGGTGCTCCGGGCTCCGTGCGCACTGCACTATGCCTGCACATGCATGCACCCTCACACCTAGCAATGTCATTTCGTGTGCACCCGTCTTCCCATTAAACCCCAACCCCACTCCCCAGCGCCTGTGCTGTGGGATCCCAGGAAGCTTGCTTGGACATTGGTACCTTAGGTCTGTTCAGTATTTTCAGTTTCCGACTTAATAAACTGGAGAGCCCTGCACTTTATTAGCTTTGTCTTACTGCCTGGCTTCATTCGTTTGCTTTTTGAGACAGTCTCACTAACTGTAGCCTAGGCTAGGTTGGAACGTACAGGCAGTCCTTCTACCTTAGCCTTTCAAATGTTGGTCTGACATATATGAGCTACAGAACGTGCCTCGTGTTTGCTTGTCCTCCCTCTCCTCTCCTCTCCTCTCCTCTCCTCTCCTCTCCTCTCCTCTNTTTTTTTTTAGCAGTGACTTTTACAGTTTGCAGCTTGGAATTTCCTTTCATTTATTTGTGTGTAGAAAAGTGGTAATCGTCACTGTTGACTGGAGCGCTGTGTGCTGGATTGGACTGAGCTCTTTTTAAAGTCATCTTTGCCTAGGGAGTATTAGGTGCTCTCCCTAACCTCATGTGAAATTTAGTGAAGGAAAGCCAGGGTACATGTATTAAAACTGTTTTGGTTGTTGTATAGGAGATGAGGTTAAATCATGATTCATATATTTTTTTCTTTTTTGAGGCAAGGTGACTAGATCCAGTCACTCATCTGGCAATCCTGCTTCAGGCTCTCTTGTGGTGGCGTTTCAGGTTTTTGCCACTCTTCCTGTCCTGTGTCATGACTATGAACTTAACCTTTGGGTTCATAATCTGAACTTATAATATGTGTATTTGACAGAGATATCACTCACTTGTAGGACTGATAGTTAGAAATTCATCCCCTCCTTGTGCAAGCAGAACTCTTGGATCAGAGGCCRAGCCATCAGTAGGCCAAGGCAGGGGTTCCTGACCACCCCAGCTCCTAGAGGGACTTGCACATGCTAGGGCATGCAAGCTACGATGCCTTGGGCCTTTCTTTACTAATTCCACTCTTGTTGTTACTTTTATTTTTATTTTATTTTATTTTATTTTATTTTATTTTATTTTATTTTTTTTGAGACAAGGTCTCACTGTAGCTCCATCTGGTTTGGAGCTGGCTCTGTAGACCTGGCTGGCCTGGAACTTGCCTCTTGAGTCTTGGCCTTAAAAACTTTTGTCACTGTGGCATGCTCGCTTAGTGTTTCTTAATGGTTATAGTGTCTTCTCAAATTTTATCTCCTGAACTGTAAAAGATAATACTCCTACCTCGTTTCTGAAAGGGAAGCACGCCACGTATCCTGTAGCCAAAAGAGAAACATAATTTCATGTCAGCTGGTATCAAGAATAGCCCTCCCTTTTTTGTATTCTGTCCCCCTCCCCCTTTGTATGAGGTTCTGGGAAGGGAGGCTTGAGCATAGGGCATGCCACACAAACTTTCTACCCCAAACGCTCACTGTTTTTTTTCTCCCGTAAACTAAAACTAACATTTTTCTTGGCTGTATGTAGTGGAGGCAGGAAGATGAAGAGTTGAAGGTTGCTCCTGGCTTTACGTGAGGAGTTCCAGCAGGAGGCACTTCAGAACCCTGGCTTTGCCCTCCAGCCACCAAAAGAAAAAAGTATTAAAAATATATTTTTATATATTATATAAATAAAATATATATGTTTTAGAAGCTTTTGTGACAACCCTTATCTTTCCTGGTAGTTGCTCCTGTAATTCCAACATATGGAATGAAAAAAAATAAAAACAGGCCTAAAACAAAGACTTGCTGGCTCCCTAAGAGAGTCTCTCCTTAGCATTGCCAGCATGTGAAAGGGGTCTTATTTTGGATAGTAAAAACACACTAAGTAGGGGTTTCAGAGCTTAGATGTCTGAGTGGCTTCAGTAGTTCTGAGACAGGACTAGCTAACTGCTTTCTGTTTCACATGCTGCCTTGTTTCAGAATCCCTTCCACCCCATACTTTCCAGCCGTCCTTGGAGGAGACAGGCAAGAGCTGCAAGTGGGTATTGCAGTTGGTGACACTGTGTGTGACAGGTCTGGGAGGGACTACNGGCTGCCCTAGAATGAGCTCTGTAGACCAGGCTGGCCTTGAACTCAGACACCCACTTATCTCTGCCTTCCATATGCTGGGATTAAGTGTCACCACTGCCCGGCTCTGGTCAAATTTCTTAGCCTTTCTAAGCTCTGTTACCCGTAGGTATAAAATGGATCCAATAAACAGTCCTTACCCCTGAGGCTTGGTGGGTGAAATAAATGCTAGCTCATGACAGTTATGCCGCCGAGCACAGGCTGTGTAGGGCCCGAATCAGAAACATCTGCTCTTGAAATTCCCAGCCCGAGACAAATCAGAATATGGAATGTTGTTTGAATGACTGCTTAGATTTTTTTACACGCAGAGATGGGATGAAACACGGAAGAAGTGCACTACTCCTGCAGACAGATGAGCACACTTCCCCCGTGCTGGTGAGCTCTGCAGGCACAAGGCAGGGCTCTCACACCAAGCCCCAGCCCTCCTTGCTTGTCCACATTTCTGAATGGTTTTGAAATCTCCCTGCTTTTTAAGCATTAGCTAGGTTCATAATTCTACCATACAAAGCCGGCTTCCTTGTGGGCTCCCCTACACACCATTCTTTACCGGTGTTCATTCCTCTGCTGTCACGTAAATCTTCTTGTCTCTTTCYGGTTCCTGTCTTAGATGTCTTAGAAAAAAAGTTCACAACGATGGGAGGGATGATGTGATGTTTGACTCCTGCCAAAAAAAGCAATATTTGATAGCTTTCAAGCTTTTTTTTTTTTTTTTTTTTTTTTTTTTTTTTTAAAAACTATCCATGGATTTTATTGTCCTGTAGTGATTTAACTGGTCAGAGACTTAATGACTTTTCAGATACCGACACCCGTGATTTGACACAAGCAAACCGTTTTCTCTCCTTGGGGCTCTCAAATCATTGGCAAGTTTTTTGTTTTTCTTTTTTGAGACAAGGTTTCTCTGGGTAGCCCTGGGTGTCTTGGACTCAGGCCGGCCTTGAACTCACAGAGAGCCAGCCGCCTCTGCTCGGATTAAAGGTGTGTGCCAGCACCCCTGGTGGTTGCCAAGTATTTCAATCTCTATAAAAAGAAAATGTCTGGAGAAGTCATACAGGATTGCAGGGTTGCTTGTAATCCCAGCATACAGGAGTTCTAGGTGGTAAGGTTTTGACAGAGTTAAGACCTCACCCTGCCCCTCAACAAAAAGAACCGCAGATGAAAACACACAACATAGGTAGTGCTGTGAGCCTTAGAAAGCAGTCGGGAAAGGAGCACAACATTCCTAAAATGAAGGGATGTGCTTCAGTGTGGTATTCAGTGTTACGTGGAGATTGAACAGAGGAATCGCCGTGTTTCAGATGTTTTAGGAACGATATGAAGCTCAGTACCATAGCACTTGGCTAGTGTGTGCGGTCCAGGGTCAGTTTCCAGTGCCACAAAGGATTAAAGGCCCACGTTTCTAAAATTCAGTAATTGATAAGGTTTCTTTTTTCTCTTTTTCTCTTTTTCTTTTTTGGATTTTCGAGACAGGGTTTTTCTGTGTATCCCTGACTGTCCCAAACTGGATCTGAAGACTGGGCTGGCCTTGAACTCATAGAAATCCATCTGCCTCTTCCTCTGAGTGTTGGGATTAAAGGCATATGTCACCCCATCCCACTTAGATATTTTTAAACCCATTTTTGTCTGGGTTCCTTTGTGCTGTGAACTGGGGCACTAGGCAGCCCCAGGAGAATTGGGAAGATGTGTCATAGAGGTGGGGACCTGATGTAAGCCTGTGGGGTCTATGTCTGTGGGGCCAGGGGGTTAGGTGGTGGAGACTGACTCATACTGGTATGTCCTAGGCTGCCGCTGCCTCGCCTCAGCCCCTTTACCCCTCTTGTGAGCAGATCCAGGTGAGGAGGAAGCACTTCCCRGAGTGAGCTAGGCCGAGAGTTGGGGCCAAGTAGTGGGAGTCAGTTTTGAAGGGTCTACATTGCTAGGGAGTTATTGAGTCTTTACTAAAGCTGGAGAGCAGTGAATGTTTTCAAGCAGGTGAAATTTTTGTTGTTGTTAGAAGGGTCACCTAATACAGAGGTACATTGGTTGAGAGAAATTTTTGTGATGTTAAAAACACCAGCTGGGAGTAGTGGCATACACCTTTAATCTCCCCTGGGATGGCAGAGGCAGGCAGATCTCTGATATCAAGGCCAACTGGTCTACACAGTGAGTTCTAGGTCCAGGGCAGTGAGAGCTGTACAGAGATACCCTAGGTGGAAAAAACAAAACAAACAATGTAAACTACCAGAGTGTGTGCCTCCCACACACTGGGCTTTTAGGATAAATGTGAATTGGGGAATAAATGATCACCTTGGATGAATTCTGAATCCTATAATACACACTAGTAAAATGTCAAGGAGATCCTGTGGGCTGAGACGAGTTTCGTTTTGTGTGTGTGTGCATGTCTCTGTGTGTGCCATGTGTGCACACATGGAGGACAGATGTGGTGGTGTGAGCCCTGGAGCTCTGTAGGTTCTGGGAATCAAACTCTCGTTCTCTTGGAAGAGCCGCTCTTTTTCGCTGAGGGGGGCTGGCCGGATGACTTCACTGGTAGCCGAGCTGCCTAGCCTCGTTCACTGACTTTGAGTCCTACTATGTGCCAGGAGAGAACTGGCTCCTGCAAACTGATCTATGACCTTCACATGCACTCATGCACATATGTGTGCATATGTGCACACAGATACAGATAATTTAAAAAAYGGTGTTTGAAAAGATGATTTAGGATAAGACAGTATAAGAGGGTTAGATAGATGGCCCAGCTGTTAGCAGCGCTTGATTTTTCAGGGGTCGTATGTTTGGCTTCCAACATTGCACCTCACAGCTCTCTGGCATGAGGCACACATGTGCACAGACACACGAGCAAAACACCTGTGTGTGTGTGTGTGTGTGTGTGTGTGTGTGTGTGTGTATGGAATTTTTAGAAATTAAGGATAGCATAAGATACATGAGCGCTGGGGAGATGGCAACACAGCAAGATTCCTTCTCAAAAATAAATGGGAGAAAAACTCATGAAATGGTTTCAGTTGTGTAGTCCAGATCCTGGGCAAGAGATAATTCCAGCAACTCCTCTATTTACTTTCTGGTCTTAACTTTGCCCTCCCTCTAGTGGTGGCCACAGTAGCAGTGTCTCTCTCCCTCCTCCCTTTCACAGAATGAATTGTTGTGGATTAGTCATTTTTTTGAGGACAGCATGGTCTGTAGTGAATTCCAGGACAACCAGGGCCATGTAAAGGGAACCTGTCTCAAAAACCCACGGCTGTGTAATTTTATGTTCCCTTGTGACTGGTCGTGTGTGCCCAGGCTACCCTTGAACATAAGACCCACTTGACTATCTCCCAAGTACTCGGTCAGATCGCGAGGGTTTGGCCCGTAGTTTGTTCTTTTGATTTACTTTCCCTTCAACATTGTTGAAGCTGTTTCAGTTTTTTTGATAGTTAAAACACTTGTAGCAGACTACTTGTATGTATGTTTGTGATTTCCATGAGTTTTCTGAGTGTTTCCATAGGGTAAGTTCTTACTGGAACACAGAGATGGTAAACTGTGTGTCAGTGTTGTCGGGAGAAAGACATTGTTTATACGACACAGCTGCTAGGTTGTAAATCCTGAGATGGTGCCATGAAACTCAGCTGTGGCTTCATAGTTCAGTCTTGAAGCAGAATTTCCTCAGGAATGCTTATTTTGTTTTATGGCCCGTCAGCTAATTAGATGAGATCACCCGTGTTATGTAGAATAACAATAAGACAACTAGTGTGCGTGAGCAGAGYGCTTCTCGTAGTGGTCCGTATGAAGTCAGGCTGATACCTGTGTGCACACTCAGCCGCCTCACTTAGGGGTTCCATTTTGAGTGCACAGGAGTCAGTTCTATTCATTTTACCAGCTCCTGGTCCTTGGAATGARATTGCWGTATACGAGCATTTGTCAGAGCTATCAAGGACTCTTCATAGTGACTTCTGGGTTCTCCAGGAGCCCAGCCATAACTAGTTTGTATGAAAATGTCCTAAATTTGTCCTCAAAATAACCCACAAAATAAGTTACTACATACATACATACATACATACATACACACATACATATGTGTGTATGTATACACACACACACACACACACAAATATTATCTTACCCTGTAGTCTTAGTTTATGGTCCAAGCTAGCCTGTAACCCACTATGTAGCTTAGGCTGGCATCAGACTCTAGTCACTTCCATTGTCCTAACTGATTTAGAAAAGAGGCAGCTCCTGTCTCCTTGCTTGCCTCGTCCCTGGTTTGCGGCCGGCCTGCCTGCCTGCCTGCCTGCCCTTAGTTGTAGTCTTCGTAAGCAGGGAGCTGTCACTAGGGAGCTGTCACCGAGTGCAGGTTTCGACTTCGCGGTGGCTCTGAGGTTAGCCCCAGGGTTTGTTCGCGGTGGTTCTGAGGTTAGCCCCAGGGTTTGTTCGGCTCAGTCTGTCTCTGTTCTTCCTTCTTGCTCTGCTGCTGTCTCTCTTCTGTGGTAGTGTGTCTCACTGCCAGGGAGTCAGGTGCTTTCACGGGGCGCTGCACATTGTTGTAGATACAGTACCCCAACTCTTCTGGAGTTGATCCTGTCAGTGCTGGATTCTGCTCACCTTGAGAGCAGGCTAGCAGTCGGCAGTATTCTGACAGACAACTCTCAGCGTTCTGGGAGTCAGAATTTTCTCTCATTATTTTCCACAGGTAATGAACGACTTGGGCTTGTGTTGCTGACCTAAAAATTTGAGACATAGCATCAGGTGTTGAGTGGACTCTGTTACTCTGTGGCTTTGGATAATATGACAGCTTTACTAGTGGCATGGTTTTCTCTTCCTAAAAATTGATTTGCAAGGTTGGGTCCAGAACCACAAACTATTGAAATAGTGAAAAATCTTTGCTGCTCAGGAGTGAAGCTTCATTCCTTTGCTGTAYACTCTCTGATGTCTGTGGGGATGTTTCAGGTTCCTTGTAGGCTAGAGGTCTTGCGTGTAACTAGCTCGTGGATATCCTCTCCTACAATTTAGGTAGCCTGGGTAACCCATGGTTGGTACAGTGCAGCGCCGTCCCTCGGAGGGAGGGATGCCCGAGAGTCGGCTGTGCAGGCCTGTTTCCTCTCGGATATTTTTGATCCAGGGTTGTTTGAGGCCACAGATATGTAACCCGTACATGCAGATGGCTCTTTCTCTGTGTATAAATTAAATACACACATATGCTTGTATATACATGTATTTTTCTTCGTTAAAATAGTAAGGTGTGGCTGGAGAGATAGTTCAGTGATTAAGACCTCTGGCTGCTCTTCCAGAGAACCTGGGTTCCATTCCCAGTACCCACATGGCGGCTCACAACCACGGGCAAGTACAGTTCCAGGACATCTGGTGTCCTCTGCAGGTGCTGGGCACATGCATGGTGCACAGACATACATGTAGACAGAAAACTCATGTGAAAGAGCTGACAAAGCCAGAGTGGGCATGATGTCACGGAAGTGAAGGTGGCAGGACTGACTTCAAGGTCATCTTCAGCCTCATAGTGCAAGCTAGCCTGGGCCACATTAGACCCTTCTTATCAGGCAAATTTAGTATATTCAGTGTATTTGTGTTTTGTTACTGAGGTGTATGCATTGCATTAGAAAACTTAAACATTGCATCACCTTTGCATTTCTGGAAAAAATAAAATGTAGTGGAGATACCATATTTTATGTTTCTGTATTGATTATTCATAATTTAAGATTTTTACTTTTGTGTTTTCCCTTTGCAATGTCAGCAGAGCTTTAGGAGCAGCCTGGGAAGATGCTGCTTTTTCTATTTGGAAGTATGAGACCTGTGTAAGTCACCGTTCTCCCTAGCTCTCTTTCTCATTTCTTCCTTTTCTTAGCTTCTGGGTTTTTCCTCTCTGTTACTTTTTTCTTTTTATTCACCATATAGCCTGGGCTGTTCTTGAGCTTGGGATTCCTCCTGCTTTAGCCGTGGTGTGCTTAAATTTACAGCTACCCACCACAACTGCCATATTTAGCTTACTTTCCTAGCTTATTGGAGTTGGAAGGCTAAATCTCAATCTCTGTCTCTCTGTCTCTCTCTCTCTCTTTCTCTCTCTCT
>BDUI01006283.1:36901-54990 GCA_002335545.1 Apodemus speciosus
GCAGGCAGATTTCTGAGTTCAAGGCCAGCCTGGTCTACAGAGTGAGTTCCAGGACAGCCAGGACTACACAGAGAAACCCTGTCTCGAAAAACCAAAACAAAATAAAAATAAAATAAAATAAAACTTCACAGAGGATACTATTAGATTTAAGTTATTTAATTTTAATTAGTTACAGTATAAAAATTTGTAACAGGCATATTACAATTCTAAAAATGCCAGAATTCACTTATTAAAGTTGGGGACATGATCAACTAATTGTGATAGCTAATACTGATGGACTACTTAACAGGAGCTTTATAGTGTCTAAATCTAATTTAATAAAATTGATGCAAAATAACCCTAGGGGATAGATATTAATAAGCCTGCTTAAGTAAATGAGAAAACTAAGATATAAAGACATTTCACTCATTAACCTTGGATCCTCATGGCTAACACAATAGATGCTGAGAGAACACCACTGATAGGTGACTAAGTTCTTACGTGCTAATAGAATAGAGAGGAAAACAGGATACTGCTAGACTTAATGAATGTAGAACAGCATTCTGTTGCCCTTTTCATTTTGTAGTTACATAACACTTGGCCTGCTAGAGAGTTTCTTTTGATTAAGGAACTATAATCTCTCTGAGTAACCTCAAGTGGAAAGAGTAGAATGTCACATAGTTGTTCCTTAATGTACTTGAGTGACTGGCTCAAGATTCCGTCTCTCCACTGATAGCAGATCTGTGGGCGCTCAGGTGAGTCCTTCGTGTGACACGACAGTTGTCTGGAGCGTGCGTGGCTCCATTACGGCTTGTCTCTGTGGTACCTAGTCCCACGTGCAGTGCGAATGCTCTTCAGAGGTTTGCGGTTCAGTGTGGGTGGATGAGCCGTCGGTTGTGGATAGGTCGATCACACAGTATAAGACAGTGACACTAGGCGGACGGTGGGGGGGGCAGGGCTGGGCGGGAGGATTTGGAAGGCTAGGCCACTTCACTGTAATTCCCTATTGTATTATTTGTATAGGAATTATGTCATACTCAGTGTAACAAGTTGTAACTTTGTGAGATGTATTTTTTTCCTCAATCATTTTGTTTGTGATTGGTTGGATTGGTGGCTATGAGACCCAGATACACGTGGGGCTCACGGCAGGATTTGGTCAGTTAAGACTTGCTGAAGCTGATTTTAGCATTTACAGTCCCATTTGATTAAAATGGTGTTACTTGTATTTTCAGTTAAGTCTACTCATTTAGAATACATATGAAGATATTAATGTCATATATTCACTATGTAGATATAATATTTACTGTTAGAAACCAGGCATACTCTTTGGAGTATATTGTGTGACAATCTGGTTTGCATTGCGATAAATGTTTTTTTTGAAAAGGAGGCTAAAAACCAGAAGAAGAAACTGATAGGAATCAAGTTAGTTGGTGTTTTAAGGAGTATATTTGTGGTTTGTTTTGCTATTCAGTTTATTACAGATTATGTTGTAACTCCTTTTTTTCTTTTAAAGAAATTATTTATTCATTTATTCATTTATTTATTTATTTTATGTATGAGAGTATACCATCGTTCTCTTCAGACACACCAGAAGAGGGCATCAGATCCCATTGCGGATGGTTGTGAACCACCATGTGGTTGCTGGGAATTGAACTCAGGACCTCTGGAAGAGCAGTAGTGCTCTTAACCACTGAGCCATCTTCCATATTGAAATTCTTATGGCATTTTAAAACACTTAGCAGGGCCTATTAACCACTAGAAAACAGAAACTGCAGGAAACAGGAAGGGCCGTATGTCCGAGTCATAAATTATTATGGAAGGATTCTGGGTAGGAAGCTTTGCTCCTCTTTACTGTATCTTAAAAGAAATGAAGGAGAAGAACAGAACAAGTAGCAGGAAGTGAGGGACGTCACCTTCTCACCCAACACGAGAATAGCAGGATAGAAGCGAGCCTTGCGGGCCTGCGCTCTCCTGTGCTTCAGAGGCCTGTCTCTACCTCTCCTCCTGCCTCAGATGCATACACGCATGCATATGGCACACAGAGATGTCAACAACACCAAGGTAATTTTATTTTTATCATTTTGAAGTTGATCAGGGCTGGAGGATGACTCAGTTGGATAGGAGCTTGTCCTTTTACAGAGGGACCCGAGTTTGGTTCTTAGCACTCATGTTCCGCAGCTAAAAAACATGAATGTTGATGATAAAGGGCTGGGGCTGTAGGTCAGATGGTAAAGGACTTGCTTAGCATGAGTGAAGTCCTCCTGGTAGCATTCTTAAGCAGGGAATGGTGGCACCTGCCTGTAATCTGAATGGGTGACTCAAGATGATCAGAAGTTCAGGATCATCCTCTGCTACTTATTCCAAGGCTAGCCTAGGTATATGACACTTGATCTCAAAAAAAAAAAAAAAAAAAAAGTCAGACAAGAATAATTATAGTAGAAACTTAAAAGTGTTTATTTAATTACAACTTTATGACACTTGATTCTCTGTGTCTTAGTTTGAGTTGTTGTCAAGTGTTTTTGTATCATTAGGGAAGCTTTTAATATTCTCATTCATTAGCTAGACTCTAACCAAGCTCTTAGTCAGAATTTGGGGGATAGTAAGTTGTTTTCAGCCATGCCACTGATGGGGGTGGGTAGCTTTTTCTTCCGGGCATCATAGTTACAGTAGTGACAAACTGGCCAGGATGTGTTGTTAATTGGTCAAAAGTTCCTGAGCAGTGGCGTCAGGGGTCAAGGGTGTTGTGACCATAGGAAGCATCTGTGAGGCGTTGCAGTGCTGTGAGTGCGGTGGGGGGTCCGGAAAGGCATGCCGGACAGCCGGATGGACGGACGGACACAGCCTGACCTGACCTGGCAGTTACTGTTAAAATGGAGCTCAGAAGGAAACACCTCAGAGATGGGTGGAAAACTGTCGAGGAACCTGACTAACAGTGAGGGAGTGGGAGTCTCTTCTAAATAGACAACTTAGTATTCTTAACTTAGAATTTTGTGCTGTTCTGTTTTCAAACAGGCTCATAGCTCGTCAGCTTGCTAAAATCCATGCTATCCATGCGCACAATGGCTGGATCCCCAAATCTAACCTGTGGCTAAAGATGGGAAAATACTTCTCTCTCATTCCCACAGGATTTGCTGATGAAGACATTAATAAAAGGTAAATAACTTTGGTATTCGAGTTGCTTTGCTCTTAGTACATACTGAAAGGCAACGCTTGTGCAAAATCTGGTGTGCACTCCTCTCTGCATCCAAGTGAACAAAGTTATGGGCTGGCTCTCAGGCGGCACCAGAGTTTCCTTGTCCTTTGAAGGCCTCCCCTTCCTTCTGACCCTGAAGAGAAGGCCCTCCACTGTAAAGGGGGCGGAGTTGTTCAGACGCAGAGTGTTTACTTAGACATAATTATAAAGAATGCCTGGAAAGACTGCAGCAGTACCAGTTATGGTAAACATCTAGAGATGTAGAGATGTGGGTATGTATGGGACTGTAAGAATTTAGGTCACCTTAATTTACTGTGTTTATTTAAATGGCAGATTATTAGGGTGAAAATTTACCTTCTGGGGATCTTAGCTTTTTTGAATTGGCTACCAAGTTCAAACTGCCTGTGATGGTTCATTTTTTTTTATATGGGATTTTTTTTTTATAGATTAGTCTTAGAATCTAAATCTTGAATATTGCTATTATTACTAGTATAAACATGGAAAATTTTATTAGGTTTCTACCTAAATTGTGTTAAAGCTGTAATTTTGTGTAGAAATTCTGTTTCCAGGACAGAAGCAAGCATTATTTAGAAGTGTTGACAGTATGCTTACCCACATGTATGTACACACACACAGAATCTCTTAAGTTCATAGTCTGCTCACATACGCGCGCGCACACACACGTAAGTGGACTGGGAAGCAGCAGACTGGCTGGGTTACCAGTTCATGTCCCTGCCATGTCCCCTTGGCAAGTGCTCAGCTCCATTCTGTCATCTGTTGAAGGGACTACTGTAGGTTGTTAGCTGGGTTGATGGTGCTCTCCCCATGGAGATAGTCTGTGGGGAAGGTAAAGAGGACTTTGGTAGACTTTGGTGAAGAACCAAGAGGCCAGGCAGCTCCTCGGGAAGGAAAGAAGGAGTCCATGAACAGCCCTGCCTGGAGTGCATGTGGCAGGCTGGCGGAGGGCGCCCGTTCTGGATCATTTTATTTTCTATTAAGTTGTATGCAAATAGGTTACCTACATACATACTTCTGGGTTCCTTCTTTTTCCCAGGTACCCTTCTATTAACCCTCATGCTTAAAATCTGTTAATAATGTTTTTTTTTTTTTAAGAAACTGTCTCCTCAGTTGCGCTGAGGCAAGCCACAGCTCTGTGGTTGAGATGAAGTAGGTAATTTGTGTGTGTCGTCTCCATCTCAGACAGTGCTCTGGGGTTTTCTGAAAACAACACATTTTCATCTTTCCTTGCTTAAAATAAATATTTTCAGTCTGTAACTTTAAATAATATACTTGAACCTATTGATGAATTCCTTTTGTCTCAGTCCCTTGCCTGTATAAAGTGGCAGTAAGCATCCCATGTTGAGAGTGGTTCACCACAGCTGTCACTACTTCCTCTGCCCCTCTCAGTTTTGAAGTGTCAGTTTTTAGTTTCTGCTCTACAGTTTAACTGTCTTATGTTTAAGTTGATTTTAAAGGTTTTCTTTATTCAGGTTTTGAAATACTTTGATTCATTGTTGAATTCAGGAATATGTGCTTAATCAATAGAAAGCATTTGAGGTAGAATTTTAACTTTAAATTGGAAAGAAGTGTCAATCAGATAAATAAGGCCTAACTCTTCTTTTAAAATGGAAAGGTTCCTAAGTGAGATCCCAAGCCCTCAGCTTCTTCAGGAGGAGATGACTTGGATGAAGGAGATTCTTTCAAGCCTGGGCTCACCTGTGGTACTTTGCCATAATGACCTGTTGTGTAAGAATATAATCTACAACGAGAAACAAGGTAGGTATTTGACCTTAGCAGTAAGTAATTTGATCGATTGCTCATATGCTCTTTTTAATGGTCCCTCGTCTTTGTATCAGTAAACAAAGAGTAAAACATACACAAAGATTTTTGCTTGAGGTTATAAAAATCATGGTAATTGCTATTAGGAATATATATCTATATACACACATACATACATATATATGGATAAAATGTCTTTAAATTGTTAGTAGTTGATTCTTGTTGGCTTTTTAAGTATGCAATGATAAATGTGTATGTATGTATGTATGTATGTATATGTATTCACATATATGTTTATAAATATACAATATGAATATATATATATTTTTGAAAGCTGTTTGGCCACGTGTGATTTTTTGCACGCATGTCTGCTGTAATGGGAGTGTGGGAAACCCACAGATTGCTACTGCACTGCTGGGTCTGTGGGGGCCTCTCAGTGCTGTGGGCTTAACAGCATTTGATATCTCCAGGCGTTCTAATTTCCGTGTATATGCTGATACTCTAGGGAGAGACTCAGATGTAGATACTGTCTTTGTTCATATTTATAGCAAATGAGGTAGTAATAAAATAGCTTTGGTAAATAGACCTAAACTATTCTGAGATGAAGTTGACACTTTGTAACTTTGTGTGACTTCCTATCTTGATACTCTGTGTCCATATGTTAGAGTCACTGGTGCATTGTTAGGTCATTAGATAAAGTGCTTCGAGGTTTGGTTGCTAAACAATAAACACCTTCAAATACTAAATTGAAATTTCAAAGTATCATTTGTGTTAAAAATTAATAATTGAGAAGTGCTTGAAACTGGAGCCGCTGCTTTTCAGAGAAGGCTCGTTCTTGAAAGTAGTTATTTTGTGAAGATCGTATTTTAAATTTTTTTTAAAAAGTGTTTTTATGTATATACTAAAACCAAAAAAAATTACTATTGTTGTAGTCATAAATGTACTAAATGCTACTAGTGACCTTATATCCAAAGTTGGGGCTGTTCTAATAAAATGATTGTTAATAATTATTATTAACTTTAACCTGAAACCCAACTAAAGAGACACTGTCAAGGATGGTATGACCTTAAGTAAACTTTCAAAGACATTAATTTTTTTATATTTGATATTTTCATGTGGATGACAGATTGTTTGAAAAAAAAAAAACCCACTGCACTAAAGGCTCTGTTTTGAATTTTGTTAATTCTTGTGTGGAATCACTTCATTTTAAATTTTAGGTGTACTCTAGAACATTAAGTCTTTGACAGTGTTCTTTAAGGAGTTGCTGTCCATTGATTATACATGGTTGAGTAAATGAGTGGTGACCAAATCTCAGTGCTATGAGACAGAAGCATTAGCGGTGCTTAACGGGTGTGCAAGACCTAACAACACGTTTGTGTAATGGAGTTTCATGTAAGGGACTTCATCTTACATTTGAAGTGGACACTCAGCTTTATTTTTAACTGCAAGTTAAAGGGAATTTGTTACTTCCTTTGGAATTTAAGTTTAATTGCCATTTATATTTTTATTTTTTTGCATATCCATTTCATAGAACAAACTTGTTTATAAAACTAAAAATAAGGGACCAAAAAAATCAGATTACTTTGTCATAGGCACTTTGCTTTTCATTAAACATTTGTCAGTCTCAGCTCTTGATAATTTACATGGGAAGTGCTTGTATATCAAAGAGCAACTAGGTTTTAATTTGGTGTTAGAGGTCAGAATCCCTCTCCATGTCTCTCTGTCCCTGTCCTCCGGGAAGAGCTCATGTTAATATKGCTTGCTCCTTGTTTTTGTGGGCACTTTGCATGTTAGTAAGGAAAGGTTGTGTGTAGGTTTTCTCTTTATCAATCAGTAGTTTATGTTTATTAAAAGGCTAATAGATAATAGAGTCTTGTGGCATCCCCTCAAAACAAGGTTTCTGTGTTAGTAGTTGATACATAAGCTGTAAGACACTGTAGTTAGAGTGCTCAGATAAAACCCAAAATTCAAGAACACCTGACCAGAAAGCTACAGTGTACCGTCCTTTGGTGTGATTTCAGGTGAGGAGCTAGTAGCTTTGAGATAATGAAAGCATGTGACTTATTTGAATCTATAGTTACAAGTAGAAGATAACCACGTTTTAGTMCAACAAATTGAAATTGGTAAGCTTAATGCATTGGTCTGGGAGCATTCCTTTGGTGCTCCAGAGGTGATCTTAGAAAAGACAATGTGGGAGCTAGGTGTGTGTAGGTACATCTTGTGTCTCAGCACACAGGAGGCAGAGGCAGCAGGTCTAGAGCTACATAGTGAGGCTCCATCTCAAGTGGGGGTSGAGGAAACCACAAAAGGGGGCTGGAGAGATGGCTCAGCCATTAGGGCCAGGCTCTTAACAACAGCAAAGGCAAATGGACTGCACCTAGTTTAGCTGGCCCTTCCTTCACTGTAGCATACGAAAGCTGGGCTTTGTGAAGGGAGGGCAACTTGCAGTTAGACTAATGGATCACATTTTGCATTTTATTCACCTACACATTTGATCACTTGTGCTAAAGTCAACCATGTGAATCGAGATGGGACCTCCCTATTTTCAGCTTATCTTCTGAGATACAAACAGATAAAAATAATGGATGGAGTGAGTGGGCTGGCCCCATATCATCAAGCTGTCTAAGTAATGTGTTGAACTGGCTTTGGCATTAATATGCATATATAGTTTGCCAGCCATTATTATGCTGCTTATAGTATACATTTTATAAAATGTTATCAGGATTTGAAAAGCTAGCATATCTGCGGGATGGTGATGCACACCTTTAATCCCAGTACTTGGAGGCAGAGGCACATGGATCTCAGTGGCCAGAGCTACTTGGAGGTGGAGCAACAAACAAGCAACCCCCCCCCCCCAAACCCTAAGCAACAACAAAAGAATTAGCATAAGAATGTAGGCGCTCCTTAGTCATGGCCCACTCCTGACTGTAAGAATGGACTGCTGACCTCAAAGCAGGGTCAGTGCCCAGTGATGAGATAGACTTGTAATAAATAAAACAGGAAGCAGCCAGTTTTCCTTCAGAGTAAGACAGTATTATGCAGTTGTCTGTCTTTTTGTGAGATTTGTTAACCTCACACGACTTAGAGTGGAGAACTCGGAATGACTTCCAGTTCTAAGTATTTGTATTGCAGCTAATTCTTCAGTTGCTGACATRTTAGAAGCCATTGATAAAGCTTTTGAGATTGTGCACTTGTCTCTACTTTTGTTAGAAGCATCTTTGCTTTGACAATGACTTTAATTTGTTTCTCCTCCACCCCAATTTCTTCATAAGAGCCCACATGAAAGTCTTCCTATAACTTTAGATGTAAAGGATGTTACTCATTGTCCATTTTCTATTCAGTAAAATACAAAAGTTGGCTGGTTGGCATTCAGGCAGAACAGAGAGTGGAGGAAGATGAAGGCCTTTTATTGGGATGGTTTTAGTTTGTACACTGTGGGTCGGAAAATCAGCGCTACTCAGAGTCCTGATTGGCTCCAAAGATCTGTTTTAGTCCACTAATGGGAAGCTTGTTGATGATATAGAAGATATTTTTCCATGGATTTTATGTTAACATTTAATACAAATCTGACTTGTTAAGAGGTTTATAGAGATTTCTTAGTCCCTGCTTGCTTGACTGAGGTAGATTTGGCCTCAGTAGAGCTGTCCTTGTGGTCCTGCAGATGTAGCTCAGTTGCTACACTGTTGGTCTAGCCTATGCAAAGCCTCGCTCGGGTGCCACCCTCCACATCAGGTAAATGGGTGCGCTGGTACTGTGATCCCAGCACTTGGGAGGTAGAAGCAAAGAGGGTGGGAAGTTCAAGGTCATCCTTGGGTAGATTTTAGCTGCCCCTCCCCCATCCCTGTTAAAGAGATAACAGAAACAAACAGAATATCATCTTTGAATCATTATTGATGAAACAGGTAGAAATAGGTACAAAATCATATAAAGTTTGCTTATAAAGCCAGTCCATTCATATGCATGGATCCCTTCTGCTTGGAGTACCACCGTGCCTTTAAAATAGAAGCCATGTACATAGAATATTGAGTCTCAGTATCTCACACACAGATGGAGACCTAACTTTGTAGCCATGTACCTGGTGCCTAGTCTAGGAAGGGYGAGTTTGTGCTGTGTCACCACCTCGCCTGCTCCTTCATCAGGCCGCCTCACTGGTTTACTTTCTCTTCACTGAGTTGCCTATCTGAGTGGCTTCCATCCCCAAGCTCTGAGCAGCGTAGTGTGTTTAGAGCCCAGCGTTCGCTGAAGTGTACTGTGCAAGCCTTAGCATGTCAAGCTAGGAGAGGTGACGTGGAATTGCAGCCATTGGGAAACCGCAGTGTAGGGTATCTGTGGCCCGAGAAGTTCGAGGTAACCTAGGCAACATCGTGGAAACCTGCCTTTAAAAACAAGGTTTAAGCACGCTAGTTGAATTGGACAGGTGTCCATGCCCCTATAGCCAGTCCCCTATAACCCGAGCACCCTTAGGAACAGAGCACTTCTCCCAGCCTGGACTGTGTGTGAGAGGGAAGCCTCCTGAGACAGTCAGCGGAAAGCAGAACTCGAGCCAGACACAGTGGTGCACGTCTGCAGTCCTAGAGACCTGTGCTGTCTGGAGTCAGTAACAAGGCGTAGCGACGGGCGGCCAGGGCTGCAGAGCAAGACCGTTGTAAGCCCGAGCAAGCAGCCCCTGCCTTCCTTAGTTATTAGGAGCACTGACTAAGATATTCTGGACGTTTGTTTTCAGTGTTTATTTTTACTGTCTGACAGTGTCACAGTTTCTGATGTACGTCAGTCCTTCCCTGTCCGGTATTCTCTCATTCTTTCCCTATTCCTTCTGAACCCTTTCTTCCCAGCATCCCTCCCTCCTCACTGTGTGTTCCTGTGTGTGGCCCACTGGTTTTCATTAGAGTTGTTTGCACGAGCCTTTCAAAGCCATGCGTTAGGTGCACGGCATTCCAGTCATAGTTGGGTGAGAATGTTAAATGCCATGCATGGTTCTCCTTTGTAAACTGCTCGTTTGCAGCCCTCCCTCACGTTACTGTGCCTGTGTTCTGTGTAGTAGATCCACCATTTCTCTCCTAATATGTGACCACTTTCCATGTAGGAGGGCTCTTCTGTCCCTCCCCCAGGCTCTGTGCCCCGTAGCTGTCACCAGTCCCTGCTCTTCTTACATTGAGAGTGATTTGTGCTGGGCTGGAGGTGGGTATTTCCTCGCTCATACCCTCTTGCTGTGCTCTGTAAGACAGGCAGCATTTTTGTGTTCTTCACCGGTGTTTGTCTGTGTCTAACAGCTGAGCAGGTCGGAGGGCTGGAAAGGGTCAGGTGCTCAAATAGGTGGCTTTACCTGTCATTTTTAATAAGATAAGCTAAGAATTGTGTCTTGTTATAATTATATAGCCTTATTTAATTCGTTTTTTGGCTTTATAGTGCTTTAATAAGTGGAAGACTAGTTTTCTTGTATTGAGATTTGAACAGTTTAACTGGATTTTTCCTACAGTGGTGAAGGGCTTCAAACAGTAATAAAAATCAAAAATATTTTTGAAAATTCAAATTCATTTGCTTTGTGTTGTGTGTCACTGGTGCAGTTATTTAAAGATAATAAAAATCAATGCTAGCCTTTAAGCTAATCGTTTTTTTTAAAGGTTAAGGATGCCCTGAGAGTCTGGATGATGTAGAAGCCCCTCCTTGGGAAGTGAGTGCGCACATAAGATTCTAGGGTGTATTTTCATTATCTGTTCACCTGTGAGACCTCAAGTAGAAATTCATGTCTTAAGGAATTATTTATTAAGAGTAATGAACATTATTAATATTGGGAAATAGTAGGAACAAAAAAAATTGAACTCACTGGAAAAAGAAATAACATGTTCTGTTGCTAGGAGAATATTTTCCAGTGCTGTAATTTGATTTTTCTGGCACCCTAAAGATAATAGGGCCTCTTTAATTTTATATTGTTGCAGAATCTTAAATTTAAGGTTGAGTTCCACTTTGTAATAACTTGAAAGAGAATAGTTAATGCAGATTTTAAAAATTTCTTTCCTTTAAAGCTTTGTGTCTTGTACAATGTGAGTTTGCCAAATTTTCTTCATCTGCTACAGATTAGGTATGCCATTGCTGCTGCCATGTGGCGGCGCACCGTGCTTCTTAAACGCACTGCCTGGAGCTTTGTCGCCTCACTTGTTCCCATGCACGGAGCCTGGTAACAGCCCCATCTGTATTTTGTTAGCTTCATTTTCTTATCTTTAGATTTCATTGTAAACTCAACATAGCATATAAACATAAAGGCCAGTGTTAATGAGTTAACGCTACTACAAAAGTCACTGCTAAAACTTTTCCTGGTGAAACAGATTTTAACTTTTCTTAAAATGATTTATGTTTTAATTAAGTTATGTTTATAAGCGGGTCTGTTTGTACCTGCTATTTTAACTATATTTGCCAAATTCTAAATATAATTTTGAAAATTGAAGCTTTTATTTATGTGGCAAAAGTAAGCTTCAGGACTGGGCTGTGTATTTTTATTGGCATTTAACTATTAAAATGAGCTCTACAAGAAGTTGTGCTTACAGAGCCGCGTCATCAACAGCTGCTCGGAAAGTCACCTGTTAGGCGTCCGGGTGGCTCAGTTCTGGACCGTGGTAAATATGTTTTGTTCTTTGAAGGCTCATGGAGGGATAGGTATGTTCTATCTGTTTAGATGATYCKGTTTAGTTTTACTTGTTGACAGTTTGCTGTAGAATATCCATAGTATTATTTTTTTAAGAATAACATTTTTTTTTCTTCAGAAACACTCATTATAAAGAAATTTAAGAAAAAAAAAAGAAAAGTTAAAGGGAAAGTCACTAGTCTACCACTGCAATAAAGGAACTGAACATTTTTTTTTTTTTTGCTTATTTCAATTCATCTTTGCCCTAGTTTTCTCTTTTCTTAGACATTTTAATAAATTGCATAACAGTATATTAGCTGATTCAATATCCATTTTCTTAACTTTATATTTTAGACTTCCTGATTTTGGAAGCTGTTGAGTACTTTGTCTCAGTGAAGGACTTGGGTGATACTTTGTCACTCTGTCCGCAGCTTGTCACTGCCAACCTTGCCCTTCTGTTGCTCTTAAACCCTGAATGGCAGCGTGGTGCGTGTCAAGCCRTGCAACGGCAGGCCACACTTGCCGCTCGCTGCCTGGCGGTGACTTACTCTCGTTAACATGTMGTGTAACAGGATGTGTCCAGCTTTGCGGACCGGAATATACTTTGATCATTGCCACTTTTCCCAGTACAGTGTCTAGGGTCCACCCAGGCCTGGTGCCCGCTGGGCAAGGATCCCACCTCCGGGCTCGTCCCTGACCGATCTAAAGATCTGCACTGACCACACAGCTCTCGGTCATGAGTTTGTTTTTCTTGGTGGATTAACTATAACTGTGCTCACTGTACTTTTGGATTAAGTATCCAGATCTCTATTAAGACATTGAAATTAAGACACTGCTCTTTTAAAATTAAGACATTTCTCTTTGAGGACAGGCTGACCACATTGCTGTTACACAGTCTCTCAACCTGAGCGTCCTGGAACGGACCCTCACAGCCATGGCCACGCTTGTGTCCATTGCAGCTGTAGCTCATGGGACACACACATCTTTGGGGTGGACAGTGACATACATTAGTTTTTTAAAAATTATCACCACTTCTATGTTTTGTCATAGAATATATTCAACTTGTATATTTATATGTAATTCCAATGTAATGAGCACTTAAAAATTAAACATTTCTAAGTAATAGTAATCACTTGTAAAAAAAGGTGGACAGGATTGTCTTTATACACACACAACACACACACACACAGACAGAGAGACAAAGAGAAGGAGAGACAGAGAGAGACACACATACATTTGAATGAAATTTTAATTTAACTCATGTAATTTAAGACATGGAAAACTCAGTTGTGAGGTTATACCATACAAACTTAAGAATTTGATAGCAACTCACTTTTTACACTGGTGATAACATCAAATTGGTCACCACATTTACTGTCAGAACCAGAGTTCAGGTTTTCAGAGTTTGTTTCATATGTTAGATAAGCTTGCTAGTGTTTAGTTTGTCATTGGTGATGTTTTGTTAAGATAGGCTGTTAATTTCCACAGTTATTTCTATTTAAATATGAATTTTTAAGTTACTGATGCCCCCATGTGGTGAAAAACATATCTTTCTTCTGTTAGAACTTGGAAATGACTATATTTTTTTTTWAATAAAAGTGGATAATAATGTTTTTGAAATGCTGTTGATCAAGGGACGTAATTTGAATTTCGTGAAGCTCATGGCCATAAAATTCACAGCCTCGCCCTGTGTCGTCTCAAGTGCATGTAACCAAGCGCACCCACTGAGACAAATAAGAGAGACTTGAGTACAGATAGCGTGGGGCTTTCTGGTCGTGTGTGTGATTCCTTATTTGCTTTGTTTCTGTGTCTCACATAGGTGACGTACAGTTCATTGATTATGAGTATTCTGGATACAACTACCTGGCATATGATATTGGAAATCATTTCAATGAGTTTGCAGGTGAGACCTGGGTGTCACTTGGGGTCGTGTACTGTCCATGGCGCTGTAGAGCTGTGCCAAGGACGGCTCCCTGGGCAGGAGCAGCTCGAGCTGCCCGACACTTGACCCTCTGGCTATGTTCACTTGTTCCTGGAGGAGAGAGCTTTTCACTTACTGCTGTCAGAACGTACGGGATGCACCAGAGGGATAGGGCCTTGGAGAATCACGGCCTGTGACCCTGGTTTTGATCCTGTCAGGCCTTTGTTCCATGTTCCCATCACATGCGCAGAGTTTTGGCTTCCATCTCCAGCACAAAACAGCATGGGTCCTGAAATGCTGTTTATTTTTAACAAGACACTCAGGTTTTTTATGGTTTTGATTTGATTGCTACAGATCTCATCTTAACCTGTGCCCCTCCCTTCTGTCCCACTTGCACATCCAAATGCTACCTGACACTCAGGTCACCTCACACGGCCTTTGCCTCACCGAGTTCAAAGACCATTGGCAGGAGCGGTCCGCACATCATGAAGGTGAACTCTCACCCTACACACTCATCCCTGCCTAGGAGCTAGCACCAGTTTAAACTTGGTTGAGCATTTTTACCTCTTGAATTTCATTTTACAATTACTTCTAAAACTTCAGAGGTTTTTTTTTTTTTTTTTATGTTAGTGGAATATATAATTAACACTATATTTAGGATTTTCCTAAAAATAAAGATCAGAAAATCCTTTGGGTGTTTTATCCTAGTGAGGCTACTGTACCACTGAACTTAGCCTTGCAGCACATTACTGCCTTTTTATATTTATGTAATTTGGGTCTAGAGTAATAAATGAAATTGGTGGAAGTTTTGTTTCTAGTTATGAAGTTCTACCAAATTTACCATACATATACCATATACATACATATACCGTCTATATACATCCACCACAGCCCCATGCGTGTGCTGCACCTTCTCTCATGTGTCTCTAGTAGGCAGGAATGAGTCTGTGTAGAATAAGAGTTCACCCTTTCATGACATGCCACAGTGGTCTTAGACCTTCTGTGGGAAAAGCTGAATTAACACCCGGATGTTGGAATAGAAGGGAGAAGGGAGCATTAAGATGACATTGCATCTGTAGGGTAGAAATGTCTGGAAGGAGAAGCCGCAGCTACAACGTGAAAGAGCCAGGCTTAGCATATTTGCGAAGAGCTCCGAGCGCCAGGCAAACGTGGCAGAGGCATCCAGGGCTGGCCGTCAGACTGGGCATGGCCCGCCTTTCTTCTTTACTCTCTTCATCACTCCTTCCCTTCCTAGATAAAAGTAGAAAATCGCGGAGTTGGGGGATATGGGCAGTACAAATTGGACATGGTGTTTGTTTTCCTTTGTGGGGTGGGGTGGACCTAGGAGGACTGGGAATCGAGAGTGTTGTGGTGCACTGTGTGAAATTGGCAAATGATCAATAAAAATATGTTGGAAGAAAAAATGTTTACCCTGGGTGTTATCAAAAGCTGCTATGAAGTGGGGCTTGAGGCTCTGCTCTCCCTTTATGCTTAAAAATACTCAGGGGCACTTACTCTGTGGACTGGGCTTCCGGTGAAGACTGCTCAGTGGAAGCAGTGACGTCATCAGCTTCCTTCCTGAGGTGAGCAGCAGCTTTGTGCCTCCTGCAGAGCCAAGCTCGGATTCCGGCTGTGGGTCCGTGGTGTAGCAGAAGGTATCACTGGCAGAAGTGAGGGGTGCGTGACTGTTGAGTCAGACACGTGGTTGCAGTGTAGACATGGCAGAGGGTGTCCTCAGCCGTCGTCCGCCTCTCCTCAGGTGTCAGCGATGTGGACTATAGTCTCTACCCGGACAGAGAGCTCCAGAGCCAGTGGCTGCGCTCTTACCTCGAAGCCTACAAGGAGTATAAGGGCTTTGGCAGCGACGTCACGGCAAAGGAAGTGGAGACGCTCTTCGTTCAAGTCAACCAGTTCGCATTGGTAAGCGGGAATAAGATCACTGAGACACTGTGAGGGCAGCTAACTAAATGTTCAGGTAAACCAATTTTTAGCTTGTGAATTTTGTTTAAAATAATGAAAACTGTGGTTACCTTGTTTTAAGGACACAGTTTGTTGTTGCTTTACCCACTTACATATCTTTGCCTGAGTTTACTTTGAAAATATTTAGTTATCTTCTGAGAATTGTAGTTCATTAGCACAGCTGAGGTGTTAAGACATTAGTGAATATTCGGTCAGTTCTGTCAGCTACTTTATAAATTTCAAATATGATTTTATGCACTTGGCTTTGGGAGCATTGGCCAGCTCGTCTTTTCAAATAGACTGATGGCCCGCAGCTAGACTGTTGGTGCACCCAGGCCAGGCCCCGAGACTCCAGAGACCTGGCAGCCGGTGCCTGGGAGTGGCTGTGAGGTGTGACGGCTGCTGTCTGGTGTCCTGTGATGGAGCCGCGGCTACAGTACACACCTCCAGAAAGAGAAGCGACTTCACAGACTTCGTGCAGTGTTCACATTCTTTAGGTGCTAGGATTGTGTCTGAACACAGTCATCAACCACATGCTAAGTACTTACTGCTGCTTAGGAATATTGGAAGTAAAGTTCTTCTAAGTGCTTATAATTTAGAATGACAAGATGCATTTTTTTTTTTTTTTTTTTTTGTAAAACATAACACCCACGTTTAAAATTTGTAGTGAAATATGATTAGGAATAAACTTAGATGAGATTTAAGGGGGAAAACATCATGGTGTAGGTGCTTGCAGTGCCAGCTCTTGGGAAGCACACACAGCAGGATCTGGAGCTTAACACCAGTCTAGCCACACGGCAAGGAAGACCAGCCTGGTCTGAATGAGACCATTTTTCAGAAAACTAAACCAAGCTAAATTACTAACCAGTGCACTGCACTTGAAATGTGTTTACTTGGGCAAGCGTATTTACAAGGTCGTCTAGCCTTGACCAGGCCCCTGATGCTGGGGTTACAGGTGTGGTCTGGCAAGCATGAGGGCCTGTCTAGATCTCAGCGTGACACACGCCTGAAGGTCCAGTGCTAGGGAGATGGGTGGGCAGGTGAATCGTCGTGGCTTTTTTTGTTTGTTTGTTTGTTTTGTTTTGTTTTTGGTTTTTTCGAGACAGGGTTTCTCTGTGTAGCCCTGGCTGTCCTGGAACTCACTCTGTAGACCAGGCTGGCCTCGAACTCAGAAATCCGCCTGCCTCTGCCTCCCAGAGTGCTGGGATTACAGGCGTGCGCCACCACAGCCCACCTGTCTTCGTGGCCTTCTGACCAGTCAGACAATTCAGTTGGTCAGTCAGCTCCTGTTTCAAGAAATGCCTCAGCAGGTAAAGTGCCAGCTGTGCCAACATTAGGCCCAGAATTTGGATCCCCAGCACCCAGTGTAACGAGCTGGGGCGTACGGGAGCCCCCTCCTATGAATTCAGTGCAGGGATTCCCGGAACAACCCGATAGCTAGGCACGCTCAGCTCTGGCTTCAAGAGAGAGATCCTGCCTTGATGTATAAGGTGGAGAGAGATCAGGGAAGAGCCCCAGAGACGCTTTCAGTGACTTTCATACACATGTACCTCTCTACATGTCCCTACATACGTGCATTCACATAGACACATGTAAGGTGGGAAGTGATAGTGCTTCTGTGTGCACACAGGTACACACTGACCCACATCAGTTATGCATTCTGAGAAAAAGATACACGGACATTACACTAAATGGTGGTGGTGGTGGTGGTGGTGGTGGTGGTGGTGGTGGTGTGTGTGTGTACACCACATGGTGCATGTGTAGAATTCAGAGAACAACTTGTAGGTGTGAGTGTTCTCACCACCACATGAGGATCAGGCACTGAGCCTGTGTCCTTAGGCTTCATGGCAAAACCTTTATCCATTGAGCCATCTCGATGGCAGAAGAACTCTTTTATTAATATCACTCCTTTAGCATTTTCTATAAGTTCATGTGCAGTTTTCTAGTATATAGTATGTTCACTATATCCTGAGGTCTGGTACCAACTTCTGGTTGTTCATAAATAAAACTAGTGAGTTGTTGTTGAATTTCTCTTGTCTTAACACAATTCTATTGACCTCTTATGTGACTTCTGTCCATTTCCTATCTGGAAATGCCTTATTGCATTGGGGCTTGCTTTCTGTCTGCAGAATTCAGAGTGTGGTAGGATTGTACACAGGTGTGCACAGGCGTGTGCCGGAGTATGCTCCGCTTCCCTTTAAGCCGCTAGCTGCTGTTTAACTAGTTTGCTCTGCGTATAGCAACTGATTCCTCTTATGGAGCACTGAGGTGTTTGAATGGATGAGGAGTAACTCCCCCGTTCTTTGCACATTAAGGTCTCTGACCAGCTCTTTTGTCAAGGCTACACTTCCCAATAGTGCCATTCCCTGTGGGACAAGACTTTAAACCCACGAGTATGTGGGAGCCAAGCCTATTCAGAGCAGCACAGTGGCAGCATAGGAATATGGCTGACTGGCAAAGCAAGGCGGGAACCGCCTCCTTAAGATTTGAAATGGATTTGGAAGCACTGTACTTAAAGTTAGTAATCCACCTGTAGGATATATAACATTTTTTTTCCCAAGGGTGAGGGAAGTAGAAATCCACACCAAAGCTTTATATGGGGCAGGTAGGACCTTACAGTATTTTGACTCCCTTTCTCT
>BDUI01006283.1:55086-65500 GCA_002335545.1 Apodemus speciosus
CGAGAGCTCATTGGTTAAGAGCTTTTCCGGGGATCTGGAATTGGGTCCTGGCCCCGCACATGGTGGCACACAGCAATCTGTAACTCCTATCCCCGGTGATAGAAAGCATTCTTCTGGACTGTGGGTACTGGGCGTGCATGTGGTGTACATAGATACATGGAGGCATTCGAACATGTAAAACAAATCATATCAATCTTAGGTTCTAGCATGCAGTTTCCACTGACACACTTGTTCATCACTGCCGTCGTAGTTAGCGTGTGATGTAGCCGTTAGAGTAGGTGGCGGGCGTGAGCCAGCTCTGGGGTCTGCAGTATGTGAAATGCTGAGTCTGCTTTGGACAAAGGTTACAGAAACTACCAGACTTCAGTTTCCAAGTCATTTTGACTTTGTCACTTGTTAATATAGACAGTTGTTGGTGTGACCCTGTAATTACTCTTATGCTTTAGTATGGCCATGCTGTGTAAAAATTAACAGAAGAAAAGAGAGATTTTGAGGGCTAGAGAGTGTGTAGCTCAGTACACCTAGATACAATCTTTACCGAGAAAGTAGAGAAAGGGGGAAAGAGCATACATGTATAGAATTAGCAGTTTTGTATTGTGTATAGAAATACGTTTCCATAATTGTTGATTTTTTCTTCTCTTTAAGGCTTCTCATTTCTTTTGGGGACTCTGGGCTTTGATACAAGCTAAGTACTCCACGATCGAGTTCGACTTCCTTGGGTAAGATGATGTTACCTGAGGTACTGTCTCCACAAGGCTGAGCTAGTGTAGACATGACAGTGATGCGACAACATCGCTGTTTGCAGCATTSTGAGGCCACACTCACTCACGTGCTCAGGGTGGAAGGTGCCCAGCAGGGCAGCAGGAGAAGCATTTTGGCATTGTAAACCTTTGAGCCAACAGCCCAGGGTAAGGGGGAGCAGCTGCAGGACTGGGGTCAGCTCTGACTCTGCCTTCTTCTTTCCCATTAGGTATGCGATTGTCCGTTTTAACCAGTACTTTAAAATGAAGCCCGAGGTCACAGCACTGAAAATGCCCGAGTAAAGTCGAGGCCTCGCTGTTCTCCAGGAGCTGAGCGGCGCTGGTGGATGGTTCTGAGAAATTCCAAAAGCCAACATTTGTTAAAACTCATTTAATTTGGTTATCTTGCTTTAAAAATTATGCCTCTAAACAACCAACCTATCTTTAAATAGAATGACGTTAAGAATATGCTTACTGCTGTCAGTATGTGGCGGGCTAAAGATTTGACCATCCGCAGAGAGAGTGAAGAGTCTCGCTTTAGCCTGCGACAGTACAGCCTGTGTCACATGTGAATTATTTATTACAGTTTGACATGACTGACTGCTTTGATCTTTCATTTGTTGTTTCAATGTATGCAATGAGAATATTGTGGAAATCTTTAAAAGGTTTTGTTGGTAGATTTTAATTTCAGAAAACCATTCTTGTTGTTCAGTGTACCTGTTGTAAAATGAATCATTTACTCTCAACCTTGGCAGTCACTGCCTCAGTAGTTACTTAGGGTATTTTAGAGAAGTGCCCGTTGAGGAGGGGGCGGGGCAGTTACTGTCTCCTGGGGTAGGTAGACTTTTTTGAATTGGAAATTGGAAATCATTTCTTTTGGGGGAGTACAACTTAGAATTAAATTGTCTCTACATAGCCTGACTATAAAATGTATTTACTGTATAAGCCTGGAATATAACAATTTAATGTTAAAATCTGTTATTAAGTCATGTTTTCAAATACTAGATACAGTCATTTAAAATAATAGTCCCAACTTTTAGAATTTACCTATCAAATTGTTTCTAACCAAAAGTTTTGTTTTACTTGAGATACTATGTTTTTGTTCATTAAATAATAGCTGGTATTGTTAGTATTTGAAACAAACATACAGAGTTCATAATACTTGGAAGCAAGGAATGTCATTTAGATGCTTTCTATTCAGATTCATTCCTTAAGTTGGTTTTGTGTCTATAGAATCAGTAAATGATTAATTATCCATGTAGTTTCAGAGTAGTGTTGAAGCAGTTACAGAAACCAGTAAGAAGCATTTAGCTAGGCATTGACCTTGAATACTTACAATCTGACAAATAAAGAACTGTGAGTTAGACAGTAGCTGTGGTAGGAGGACTTGTTTACCTCCTTGGTAAACAAGGACTTAACTTGGTTATGACCGTCTAGTTTTTATTTTGTGTAGGTGTAGGAGGGAGGCAACTATTTCATGGAAGGCAGTTAGGTCTTTGAGGTAGACAAGGCTTTAATCTCTGAAGACTGCTCTGTGGGCTTGAGCAGTCAGGGGTAACTTAACTTAGATTAGTCAGACAGGCTTTTGGTCACATAAGTGCTTATGTACAAAGTTGGCTCCATGGATCTGCGTATTTAACGTACGCACTACAGATCTAGTCTAAGATTGTCTGGTGTTCCACATAACTTATGTTCTCAGCCAAGTGCTTTAAAATACTTGGATTGTCTCAAGGTGTTCAAACCTAATAAAGTAGAAACAGGCCATTTGAGATGGTAAATTCTAGCCACATACATAGACTCTTAAATATGTGTCTCTAACAGTGTTAGACCTGGATTTGGTTTCTACCTCCCCAGTGCTATAATGTTCATGTTTGTTTTTATGAACCACATTACTGTAAGATCATTACAATTCTGCTGACTTCCTTGAATGGAAACAAATAATGACAAGCTTGTTTCAATGTTAAAACAAACCTGCAAAAACCCTGGCTTGGTGGCGTTTTCATTCCTGGTTGGAGCACTGTCATAGGGTGATGATGTGAGCCTCCTGATCTTTGCTTTCCTCCTCAAAGCCCTAGAGTATGTGTCATGTGGAGACCSTGGAGAAGACAGTGTTTGCTAGTCTGTTCCTGTTTTTGAGAGTGCTTTGARTGGAGGCTCACTGGGCTGCTGAGGCTGYTGCTGGTGGACTGCAAAGCAGCCAGCAGAAATGTGACAGACTCCTGTGGCAGCCAGTGCCCCGCCAGCGAGGCCTCCGTGCTCACCCTGCTAGCGTAAGAGGCCGTGGAGGGAGACTAGCACATGGCGGTTCTTGCCCCTCCTTGGCCAGATTTGGGTGCTCTGATGCACCTGTTTCTCACACAGCTTTTGGGGATCATGGTGTAGGATCAGCAGGATTCAGAATGTCTTTCTTTGTACTGACCATGTAAGGGATTCTAAAGAGGGTGTGTTGGGACCGYTCTGAAGAGCATCCCTCTRMAGTGTCCTGTGGCTTGTTGGGTCTCAGTCGCCTTCTTCAGTTCAGCTRAGGAACTTGAATGCCTTACTTACCTACTCACTCAACTGGTAGTAAGCTCATTTTGTAAATGTGAACGTGGATGTTAGAAGTGGCATTCATGGATGTTCAGTGTAATCAATAGACCGTAGTGGCCTGGATGCTTTAACAAGCAACATATTGCTGCCCTCCACCCCCACCCATCCTGTCTCCCTGCACACTCTATGATCTTCCACCTGACCAGTGATATTTGATACCCTGCCCCTCCCTCTGTGCTACCACCATTTCTGGAAATGAGATGTGGTGGCCACGTCTTGCTNTGCTGGTGGACTGCAAAGCAGCCAGCAGAAATGTGACAGACTCCTGTGGCAGCCAGTGCCCCGCCAGCGAGGCCTCCGTGCTCACCCTGCTAGCGTAAGAGGCCGTGGAGGGAGACTAGCACATGGCGGTTCTTGCCCCTCCTTGGCCAGATTTGGGTGCTCTGATGCACCTGTTTCTCACACAGCTTTTGGGGATCATGGTGTAGGATCAGCAGGATTCAGAATGTCTTTCTTTGTACTGACCATGTAAGGGATTCTAAAGAGGGTGTGTTGGGACCGYTCTGAAGAGCATCCCTCTRMAGTGTCCTGTGGCTTGTTGGGTCTCAGTCGCCTTCTTCAGTTCAGCTRAGGAACTTGAATGCCTTACTTACCTACTCACTCAACTGGTAGTAAGCTCATTTTGTAAATGTGAACGTGGATGTTAGAAGTGGCATTCATGGATGTTCAGTGTAATCAATAGACCGTAGTGGCCTGGATGCTTTAACAAGCAACATATTGCTGCCCTCCACCCCCACCCATCCTGTCTCCCTGCACACTCTATGATCTTCCACCTGACCAGTGATATTTGATACCCTGCCCCTCCCTCTGTGCTACCACCATTTCTGGAAATGAGATGTGGTGGCCACGTCTTGCTRTTGACATGATCTGCCTGAGATCAACATGAGCACAAACCTCATCAGCTAGGTCTGCTTGGAGTGTAAATAGGACAGTGTAAATAGCCGCTGTAATTAGTGTGAGTGTTGGCTTGCGTAAAGAGTGTGTAGTTTTGCATTTTCCTTTGTAGAAGTTTTTCTGTCACTAAATGATCCAGCCTGTTGGCATTAGGCTGGGAACAGTGCAGTAAGATAGCAGGAACTGGAAGGAAGGTTTAATGGTTTAGTTAACGTTGGAATTTATTTATTTAACCTCTCAGTGCCTAATAAGACTTTTCTCCATTTTTTACTTGGCTATTAATTTTTTTGTAGGTTAGATTCTGGGAAGCAGTACATTTATAGAGCTTATCTTTGAGTCACAATTTGAAACTAAAGGAAACTAAAAATATAATTTGTTTGTAAACTGAAGTGTGGTCCCCTTTTCTATTTTCAGAGTTTGTTGACACTTTTACAAGAACTTGAAATTCAATGTGAATGTAAATCTCATCCATGCAAGACATAGGGCGCACGGTTTCTTTCCGTCTGTCAGCCCTTCCCTGGGCGGGTCAGCAGGGCCAACTATTTCTCCCTCCCGGACCTCCAAATGTCTATTTTTACTTTGTGTTGCTAACATTAAATTTAGACTTAAAAGAATTCCCCCAAACACTTGGAAGAGAAGTTAGAATATTTGAAAAGGACGCAGTTGTGTCTGTGTTCTGCAGAAGCCCCTGGCCCTCCTGGTGACCTCACTGGCTGGCTTATAAAGGGCAGTAGTGTCAGGTGGGATTTGGTTTTCTCTCTCTAGCTTGCTTTTAAGCATTTTATACTGCATTCCAGAGTACTGTAGACTTAAGCATTTCCCTGCTAAGCTGTCACCTGTCGCAGTGCTTTGTCCTGGGGTGGGCCTCGTGGCAGTAGCGCAGTAGCACGTGCTACCTCACAGGAAGGCAGGCAGGCAGGCAGGCGCCTGCAGGCGGAGAGCCTCCTGAGAGTGGCTGGCTCGGCTGCTGTTGATCTTCCCCAGTCAGCTTACAGGCTGGCCTTTCCTGGGAAGCTGGGCTCCGTCTCTGGCTTGTTCCTGTTCTGAGAAGCGGAGTAGAAGGCTCGAGCCGCCTTTCCCCACAGCGGCAGCCGTGCTCAGTCTTGGGTTTGACAAATGCTATCAGATGCTCCAGACAAAACATCCCCATTTTTGGAATTTCAGTCCGTTTTTCTGTAAATGAAAATACTGGAGGTTTTGCATTATTTTGAATTCTTGAAGGCTAAATTCACTGACAGATTTGTTTTAACAGTTTTTATGCTGAAAAAAAWTTTTTTGGCTCAATTTGATAGGGGAAAAGCCCCAAAGTATTTGGATTAGAAACAAATAATGATGCTTGGTTGATAAGCACTTTAACTCCTGTGTTGGTGGCAGCTTCTTTCCTGGACTGGACACTGTGGTACCACCAACATAGCTTTGCCCATTGTGCATTGTGTGGCGTATGTACTTGCAAAAATACTCTTTAAAATAGTTACAATTATATCTTTGGATTGTCTTACCCATGGTGGTCCTTTAGATCCCATCAATAAGTTTCAATAGAACACTAGATAGTTATAGAACTGAAAACACCACGTTGTCTTTCAACTAGTTTGTGAAAGTGGARCAGGAAAGCCTGTCTAGTTGGAATTACAGGCTTCCTAGCCAGAAGCTCTGAGAGCTAGGTTGAAACCCAATGACACTGCAGAGCGGTGGAGGGCACGGGAGTGCCTGCTCTCCACGCCTGCACCGTGGCGTGCTGCTGTTTGTTGTAGGTTGCCTGAGTGTTCCTTGTTAGTAATCTGAAGACCTCTGTATTTACATGTATTAAAGTAACTGTAAACTAATGGAACCTGTAAGAACTTTTCTGTATTTAGGAGCTTTTGTACAGCAAGGTCACATGTCCTGATTTTAAGAAGACATGGCATTACCCATATGCAAGGGAAAAGCTGGAATGAGGAGCTGTCATTGCCATCGCGTTAGCTGTCTGTTGAATTGGGAAGCTATGGCATAGGGTCTTAGATTTGTGTTTCTCAAATGTGAATTGTAGTCTAATGCTGCTTTGTCTAGACTGTAAGTGCTACGGACAGTCTCAGCACTGAATGGATCGATACCTCTCGATGAGCGCAGCCTTTGTCCTAGGTTTCCCTACTCCTCAGCAAGTGTCTGAGTGCTGGAGAACCTGCGTAACTGTTTGCTAGCAGAGATACTTCCTGCTGTTTCCTTTGTTGTTACATATTTTTATGTTTGAAATTTAATTTTTACTACTGTTAATTTAAGTAAAATTTGTTCCATGTATAAAATGGCATTGCCAGTGAAAATCAACAGCCTCATTCATGTAGCTGCTGAAGTGAAGTACATTTGTGTTCTGTGTTCATGAACTTGCAATGAAGCCGTGTTTCTTTAGATAAAGTGCGGCTCAGGCTTTATTTCTGTTTAATAAGGCTTTCTACCATTGATTAAATGAAGGAATGTATCTTTTTGAAGAGATTTATATTCTGTAAATAAACATTGGTTGTAACAATAAAGTTGAGTTCTAACTATAATGTGTCCATGTTGTTCATACACAGTCTGTCTGAGTCTATTCTACAAGACTGTCTCTTGTAGAATATATGGAAATGCGTGACTTCAGAGGGTCAGAGCTGAGTCGCAAAGCGTTTGCCCAGCAAGGGCAGTCAGTGTCTTAGGTTTGATCCCTAAAACAAGAGAAGAAGCAAAGGTTTTCCAGAGTTAGTAATGAGGGGTGGAGATCCGTCTGCTCAGGAGAGGAGTTACCTGGCAGTCATGAGGGCTGAAATTTGTATCCCAACATCCAMGTATCAACCCAGGTGCTCTCTACCCCCTSTAACCCCAGCTCCGGGGGCATGGGCACAAATGATAATCAGGCTTGCTGGCTCCCAATCTGACCAAGAGAAGATGAGCCCAGGTTAAAGCAAGCTGGGACACRAGATACCCCTGGCTTGCTTATATGTGTCCACATGTGYGTTTATGTTGATTGATTGGGAYAGCCTTGCCAGTCCTGGAACTTGATTTGTAGATCAGGCTGGCCTTGAACTCAAAAGARATCCACCTGCCTCTGCCTCCTGAGTGCTAGTAGTAAAGACATCCTCTTCCCCAGTAGGCTGATCACATTTCAACCACATAGAGAAAGAGGACAGGAAATGGGGYAAGGCTATCTACAGTTTCAAAATCCACTCRGTGACATACTTCCAGTAAGGCTTTACCTCCCAAACACTCTTAAGCCTCTCCAGACAGACACCGGGTGGACTAAGTGTTCAGATACACGAGGCTGTCGGGGACACAGCTCATTCAAACTGCCACATTCACTCTGCGTTTGCAGTATGCTGTGAAAACATTTTGAAAATCTGTATTCTGCCAACTGAACCACACCTCCCAGGCGCCAGATCTCCACTTCTCTTGCTTCTCATCACGCCTATCAGGCTAACTCTTCTCAGACTGTGGGAGATTTCTCTTTGGGAAAGTCTGCTTAGCTAATTGTGCGTCTGTGGCATTTCCCTTACCTCACTGCACTACCCCAGGACACTTCTTGTCAGCACACTGAACTCATCATCCCAGGCCTTTGCTACGTGTCTCCGTGTATGTCCACGAAAGCCAAACCTCTGGGCAAAAATGTTGAGGTTAACATGTCTGAGTCAGTGTGATGCCTACCATTTGAAAACCTAAAGTGAAACTAATTGAACGCTACCGTGTTCTTTCCCTCCCATCTTGATTTGCTTTGGTATTGTTTAAGCCTCAAGCCAGAGAAATATATTTTTAAACTGTAGTTAATTTCTCAGAGGTGACCAGAATTCAGTATTCTGGTATCCCAACATTTTTGAAGCTGTGTGTGTGTGTGTGTGTGTGTGTGTGTGTGTGTGTGTGTGTGTGTTTTGTGTGTGTGTGTGTGTGTGTGTGTGTGTGTGTGATGTATGTGTGGTGCATATACTACTGCACCTGTATGGGGGTCAGAAGACAGTTCTTTACGTGGTGTAATATTTTAATGAGAATGTGCCCCCCCTTCAGATGTTTGAATAACTGGTCCTTGTGGCGTTTGGGTATGTTTAGGAGCTGTAGCCTTCTGGAAGAAGTATGTCACTGGAGGTAGGCTTCGACGTGTAAGAAGCACATTATTCTCAATGCTTGCTTACTTTTTTCTCATGGTTCAAGATGTCAGCTCCTCAGATTCCTGCTTTAGCAGCCATGCCTTCTTTCTGGTTGGTGCCACACACCCAAATACATTTCCTCCCAGAAGTTGTCTGGTGATGGTGCTTCATCAAAGCAGTGAACTATGCACATGGTTTGCAGATACCAAGTCTAAGGTACCAGGCTTGCGCAGTGCTGAACCTGCTGCGCTAACCTACCCAGATCTGAGATGGTCTCTATGTGGCCCTCCCTGGCTGTCCTGGAAGTCTTCATATAGACCTGACATCCGACTCACAGAGAGCCCACTGTCTCTGCCTCTCAAACACCAGGATCTTAGATGAGTGCCACCATGCCTAGGTCAGTGTAGTTTTTGGTTTTTGGATTTTTGGGTTTTTTTTTTTTTTTGAAACAGGGTTTCTCTGTATAGTCCCGGCTGTCCTGGAATTCACTCTATAGACCAGGCTGGCCTTGAACTCAGAAATCTGCCTGCCTCTGCCTCCCAGAGTGCTGGGATTACAGGTGTGCGCCACCACCGCCTGGCCAGTGTAGTTTTTAAAAGGTGTATCTATAACAGCGAAAGAAGCAGCAGATGACCTTTTCCATCCTCTCAAAGGAGTTGCAGCTAACATCTGCAGTTAGTTTTGTAATATTTTATAGAACTCAGGAAAACCCAAAGCAGATATCGTTGGCTTATACTAGAGCTCTACTTGTGGAAGGTAATGGTAGCTGTCAGTAACGACTTGTGCAGGCAAGGATTTTTCCCTAAAGACTTGGCACTTGAACTTGAGTATCTTCACCCTTGATACATCCTGTTTGTTGTTACTTCCGTTGCTATGACAAAGTACCCTGGCAAAAGCGACTTAAGAAAGGGTGTATTTTGTCTCCAGTTGGAGGGTATAGTTCATAGCAATGACACCACAGGGGTAGCAGATGAGGTAGCTGGTCACGAGGCATCTATAGTCAAGAAACAGAGATAAATGTTTGTGATCTGCTCATTTCCTTTTCGTACCCAGAATTCCATCCTAGGGAATGGTGCCATCCATGGTGACTGGGTCTCCCCAGCGTGACCTGATCGAGATAATTCCCCATAGATACACCTGTATCTATGTGAGATTGTAGATCTCACAAAGTCGACAGTTGAGGTTAACTAACAGCCTCCAATTGTTTTTGACACTGGGTATTTTTCTTGAATAATTAAATTCTTCATAAGAGTGTGAATCAATATTACACACCGGTCTCTACAAAGATTTCTCTAGTTGGTTTTCACAACTATTTGTACTATGAATCTTAATCGCTGAAAAATTAATCCTTTTAACAAAAATACTATATTTAGTAGTTAGTTGATGAATACTATTTTGATCTTCACACCATGCTGAAGATGCTAATTCAAACTGCTCTCTTTTCCTCGTTTTGTAACACTAGGAGAGAATTTAAAATGTTACTGTGCTCCTTGCATATTCTTGCGTGGTGGCAGAAGGCTGTGTAGGTGCCTTGAAAAAGGCTGTCTTGCTGATGTCCCTAACAAAAGCCAAAAGCTATCCTACTCAAAGATTTGTGAGTTACAACTTTGAAATCTGACAGAACTGAACAAGAAGGAAAATGCTAAGTACTTGACAGTGTTTGCTGGAGCTCACATCCTTATCAGAACGGCATCCTGTTATCTTTAGTTGTCCTAAGTGTTGACAGCACTGTTTCATTTATCTTTCGGAATAAAACTGAAACATTAGGGCAGGGTGTTGGGCAAATCTCCAGTCTRAAGACGTCGATATGGCAGTCTGTCTACACATCCGGGTTGATCCAGCTCTGGCCGTCTTCTCCCTCCCACCTCACTAAGGACTCTTTAAGACCTCTCTACTTCTGTTTTCCTCCTCTGACCTTCAGTAGGAATCCTGGATTCCCATGTGTCACCTTGGGCTCTCCTGCCAGCATCTGTAACAAGTGACTTCTCACCAGTGTTTCTCTCACCACCATTTAGAAAACAGGTTTGGATGTACCCAGTGTCTGTCTATCTACTCCTGTGATGGCAGCTGACCTGCTAAGGACATATTTTTTCCTCCCTCCCTCCCTCTCTC